>JAEUYN010002228.1:0-7500 GCA_018257835.1 Euura lappo
TGCTGCTTCAAAAAACGATGAGTACGTCGTACCTTCGAAAGTTTGCAATTCACCGTATGATTGTGCTCCCCGAACATGTAATAGCAACAATCTCAAATAGTAACGCTCAGTTTCGCGAGAACTCACGAAATACATTCTGCTCAGTACAGGTTTTACAAATTTCTTTCGTTTCGTCCACTCTGTATTTTTCTTATTGAACACATAATGAGTTGGAATTTCACAGTACAAATAATTACGCGCTTCCACGTCGATCTTGTTAAGGTTTAGCCACGCAAGCAGCGTTGATTCTTTATTGTTGTCTACGGCTACATTTTCGCGACCCTCTTCAAAATATAACGTATGTTCGTTTTCTACGTGAACAGCTAGCCTATATATAGCGTGCGATTGCTCGTTCATCGGAAATTGGTACAGTCGATGCATTGCCTCGGGTGGACACACATATCGCGTTGATATATATTCGTCAACCTCGTCATATTTCACGCTATTTTCTTCCTGTGCATCCTTCATTTCGACGACCGCGCAATCATGCCCTTTATAACAGTACTTGAATAGATACTTTATACATTGGACCGTTGTACATATTTCTACGTTGACGTGACAATTAAATTTCAGTAATAAATATGCGTTATAGGGCACAACACTTCTGTTATCTGCAAACCTATGTACCCCTCCTTTAATCGTATCACAGATCACATTACCGTCGTCTCGTCTGCGATATAATGGATACCCGGTTGACATATAGTTGGTTTCGGATATGTAATCTTTGGGGTAACGTTTGGTACATCGATTTGTTTTACTATCCATGCAGGGCGAATTTACGTTTTGGTGACCACATGGTCCATGAATCATACATTGTTTGACTATTTCATGCAATAACGGGTGTCTCGTTTTGTCTGGTATCTCGGCAGATACTATTCTGTCAACATCGTCTGCGTTCCTAATTTTACTATCTTCTTCCAGCCAAAATAACATATGAGCATGTGGTAGGCCTCTTTTTTGAAAACTTTTAGTTCAAACACCCTAGCTATAAGATCTGGTCGATCCGTAGCAGTTTGACCAGGCATCAAATTTTCGACTATGTCTTTCCACTTCGGATTGCAGGTAATTGTTATGAATAAATCGGGTTTCCCGTATTTTTGCAATAGCGTCATTGCATCGATAAAACTTTGCTGTAAGGCACGCGGACTACCGCTGAACGAAGATGGTAATATCACCATTTTGCCAATCCTTGCGTTGTCCTGTCCGGGTTTGTTATGTAGATAATCAATGACTCCTTTATACGATTCGGCTCGTAATTTGCTTTGTTGATTTCTTATGTAATATAGACGATTACTTTCAACTTTTGTCCACATATCAACAATGTACTGTTGAGACAGTCTTCCATGTTCAGGCATGGATTAAATCCCCCTCTATCACTCAACTTGTAGCTGTAATATTGCAGCGCGGTTATTTCACGATTACCGTGGTTTTGCTTTATCCTTGGCGACCATCCTGTTTCACCAGAGGGAAACATCAGAGGATATGTCATAGGATCGACGTGTTTACTCAAACTTGGAATACTTATAGGACCTCCCCCTTTAGAGTACACGCATACATCTCTCTGTACCGGAGGATCTCCATCTTCTGCAACAAACACAATTGCCACTTCGTTACAAGTTGGTAGGTTAAAACGATTTTTATCCGCTTTATCATCTCTCTTCAGCCACATCCTTATTTCGCGCAGAGATCCCCCAGTTGTATGTGACGACTGTCTCTCTTCCTCTTCCATCTCATGCATCATTTTGAAAGCTTCCGCGTATGGATTGATTTTTCGTATAATGTCATCCAATTCACGTAGAATCTCTGGCAAACAACCATCATTGCCGGGATGCTGCATGCGTACTCTGGTGGCAATTTCATTATCGATTATGTACAACTGTCCGTATTTACGGACTTCATCGGCATCTGGGTGTAATGCATACGTGTTATGATATGTTTGTCCACATATACGAAATACAAATGGACCCCGACTCCCTTTGATCGAATCCAATTTAGCTCCAAAGCTTGCAAATGCCAATGAATTATTATAACTTCTTGCATTTCGTAGAAAATTTTTACTCCGTAGATCCGTCCCATTGATCAGCTGTATAATTGATTCTGGATAAGATGTATCTTCCGATATGCTTACTTTACCTTTGTGACAACAGATGTTGTACTTCTTATCGCTTGGTAATTCAGAGATGAAATGTCTTGCACTACAGAATTCGCATAGATGATTCCTTTCGCCTAAATAATGTGATTCTACTTCATCCTCCACCAAGTCTAAATTTACTATCAACGCTTCGTCTCGGAGTTCTATGTGACCATGAGATTTTAATTTTTTCGTCCTGGATGACACTAATAGTTCTTTGCCGGAATATTTTCTTTTATTCGATGCAGCAATCTTAATAGATACCTTCTCTTTTTTGTATGTTGCAGCTGCCTTGAGTCTGTTAGCCCGTTGTTGCTCAGATTCTTTTGCACGCGTCTGTTGCATTCTATCTGCAGCTTCTCTACGTACCGTCGTCGCCCTTGTATCATCGGTGTTTATTATAGATTTTCTTTTTTCTTTGTTGTAAGCTGCTGCGGTCTCAAGTCTATTATTTCGGTGTTCCTCAGATTCTTTTGCGCGCGTATGTTGCATGGCCATGGTCACTGAATGACGGTAGACTTATTTCTCACATCGCACTTTGAAACTATTCAGCTCAATAAATATGTATACATATGTATTCACCATGATTATACCTCAACGCTGATCATCACAATACCGACGATTCTCGGATGATGTATACTCGATAGACACCAACATATAGTGGCATCAGTCGAATAACAAAACATCGAAATTGTTTATAATAATAGCGGAAAATGTCAGTAAAATAACGAAACATCGGCATTTGTAGTGGGCATGACGAATTGTTTATAATAATAGCGGAAAATGTCAGTAAAATAACGAAACATCGGCATTTGTAGTGGGCATGACGAATTGTTTATAATAATAGTGGAAAATGTCAGTCAAGTAACGGAACATCGGGATTCATAGCCCGCAAGTCGAATTGTTTATAATAATATCGTAAATTATCAGTCAAGTAACGAAACATCGGGATTTATAGCCGGCATGACGAATCGTTTATAATAATATCGAAAAATATCAGTCAAGTGACGAAACATCGCGATTTATAGCCGGGAAGTCGAATTGTTTATAATAATATCGAAAAATATCAGTCAAGTGACGAAACATCGGGATTCATAGCCCGCAAGTCGAATTGTTTATAATAATATCGAAAAACATATAATAATATCGAAAAACATATAATAATATCGAAAAATATCAATCAAGTGACGAAACATCGGGATTTATAGCCGGCAAGTCGAATTGTTTATAATAATATCCAAAAATATCAGTCAAGTGACGAAACATCGGGATTCATAGCCCGCAAGTCGAATTGTTTATAATAATATCGAAAATTATATAATAATATCGAAAAATATCAGTCAGGTGACGAAACATCGGGATTTATAGCCGGCAAGTCGAATTATTTATAATAATAATAATAATAATGATGATGATGATGATGATGATGATGTAATGATAATATAATATAAACAATAATAATAATAATAATAATAATAATAATAATAATAATAATAATAATAATAATAGTAGTAGTAGTTTTATTGTTTCGGCTAGCCTTTCGGCGTCTGCCTATCTCATATACATCTCCATCTCATTCATATACTTTATATACACTTCATTTAATCTAAATATAAATCTAAATATAATTTCTTCTCTTATCCTCTGCTTTTTCTGCCCTTACATGTCCCCAGCCCGTCAGCGCACTTGAGGGGGGGTCGACCCCTCGGCCCCTCAGCGCGCTGCTCGCCCCTGGTCTTCCTGTTCTCGTTCGGCCTCCTGTCTCCTTCTCGCCTCCTCTCTGCTTCGCTTTAGGTTTTTTCCCCACCGGGCTCCTCTCCCGTCTTCGTCCAGGAGTTCGCTTATACTCGTCTCCCATCTCTCCACTTCTCTACATCTCTCCGTCAGGTGTTCTAACGTCTCTTCCTCTTCCCCGCATATCCTACATCTCCGCTGTTCCACGTCTCGCCAGTACTTGTTACTTCCCTCCTCATTGCCACATCTTAGTCTGGCCACCGTGGTGATTCCCCTATCCCTCCTGCTCTTACTTTCCTTGATGTATTTGGGGATTCCCGCCGCCCTTATCGTTTTAAACCTCCAAGCGCTCTTCGACTGCTGTATCTTCCCGGCTCTTTCCTGCTTCATCACATCCCTGTCTCTTTCCTCTAGTATTCTTCTCAGACTTTCCCCCCTTGCCCTTCTTGCCTCTACCTCCTCTGAGCTCATACCACATCTGTTTAGGTATGCCTCTCTCTCCGCTCCCCACCTCGTCCTGATCCCTCTGTTCTCGTCTCTGCACCTTTCTGCCCAGCACTCTTTTAATAACTGCTTGGTCTGTTCTGCCCTGACCTTCTCTTCGTGTTGTATCGCTCTTCCCCCCGTGTATATTCTTATTTTGTCTCTTTTTACCTCGTCGCAGACTACGTAGCCTGGCGTCGTTGTCTCCAGCCCCAGGATCCATTTTAAATATTTCTCCTGTGTCCTTTCCACCATCTCCTTCTCTTCCCATCCCCAGATCTCGACTCCGTACATCATGATGCTCTTGACAATTGCGTCGAACAGCTTGCATCTCCACCTAACGTCACCTGGAAAGTTTCTCTGCCCAATACTCCATATTTTGCCCATAGCTATCCTCGCCTTCCTTACCCTCTCTTTCACGTGTTCCGTAGCCCTATTGTTTTTCGTGAACCTGTATCCCAGGTAGTCTATCTTCTTTGTCTCTTCTAACTCTCTACCCTCCCACTCCCTGTTTACTTCCCTTCTTCTCCCCCCTCCTTTACTGCAGATCATGATTTTCGTCTTCTCCGTGTTAACCGTCAGTTTCCTTTTCTTAAAGTATTTTACTCCTCTCCTTATCATTGCTTCCATATCTTCCTGTTTCTCTGCCATCATGACGATGTCGTCGGCGTACCCCAGGGTCCAGATCTTCTTCCTGCCTATGACCACTCCTCCGTCTTGGCCTCTTCTCATGACCTCCTCCAGGTCCGCTACATACAGATTGAACAGGGTAGGGCTCAGGGGGCATCCTTGGCGTACTCCTTTGTCCGTCCAGAACCTTCCTGTCATTCCGTCTCCTATCCTTACTTTGCAGCTTGTTTGTCTGTATATTTCCCTTACTCTCCTTATCAGCTCCTCGCTGATTCCTCTCCTTCTCATTGCGTCCCAAAGTACGTTCCGGTCCAGCTTGTCGAAAGCAGCTTTCAAGTCAATGAAGAGTAGGTATACCTTCCCACCCGCCGTATTTATCCTCTTCTCTATTATGTGGTTCAGGGTGTAGATATTATCCATAGTACCCCTTCCTTTCCTAAAACCAGCCTGAGACTCTTCGAACCCACCGCCACGCTCTGCCTCCTCCATAATTCTTTTGTTCAGTATCGACGCGTACACTTTGTACGCTGAGTTCGTGAGTGTTATTCCCCTGTAGTTTCTGATGTCGTCCTTTGCGCCTTTTTTGTGTATCGGGATGATTACTCCTTCCCTCCACTCCTCCGGGTATCCCCTACCCTCCCACACTCCTCTCAGTACCTCTAGCAGCTTTTGCCGGACTTTCTCTCCTCCATACACCCACGCCTCGTTCCTTATCCCGTCTCCGCCGGCCGCTTTTCCTTTCTTCAGCTTTCTCAGCTGTTCATCCAGCTCCTGGGCTGTTATTGTCTCTATTTCCTCCTCTCTTCCTCCCTCCAGTTCTTCCGCTTCCGCCGTGCACTCTTTTTTTCCTTCTAGGGTCTTTATGAAATATTCCTCCCACTCTTCCTCTTTTATCTTATCGCTCACTCCGCTCCCTTTGTTCCTCAGCTTATTTACATACTTCCAGGCTTCCTCTTCTGTTCTTATATCGTTCACCGCTTCTTCTTCCCTGGCGGCCCACTCCTTCCTCTTTTCCTCGCACTTCTTGATATACTCTCTTTTCGTTGTCCTGTAGTTTCCCATCTCCGCTTCTTCGCTTCCTTTCTTTGTTCTTTTCCACGCGCGTTGTACTTCCCTTTTCTTCTCCCTGCATTCCGCGTCCCACCATGGTTCCTTTCCTATTTTCCATCCCGCTTTTTTCTTTCTTTCGACCGTTCCTTTGATTACCGCCGCGCTTAGCTCCTTCCATCCTTCCTGTGGTCCGTTTTCTGACCATTCGATCTGCTCTAGTGCTCTCTGGTACTCAGTTATTTCCCTGTCCCCCCATGCCTGTACCATCTTTTCTACCTTCTTCCCTTCCTCTTTTCTGTCATGTATGCCTTTCAGCCTCACTATTACCGGCTGGTGGTCCGAGTCCGTCCTATCTGCCACCTCGAAGTCCACTACCTCTTCCCACGCCTCTTCATTCGTCAGGATATAATCAATTGTTGAATTGTGTGTCCCCTTGCCGTACGTGAAATCTCCCTCTGTATCTCCCGGCAGGTTTCCGTTAAGTATTGTCCACCCTCTATCCTGTACCATCCTTAGTAGAGCGGTCCCCTCCCTGTTTCTGACCTTATCTTTTGCCGCTCTGCTCGTCGCTCTCTGTCCATTGTCCTCGACTATTCTGCCCCCTTCCTCCGCTGTTCTCGCGTTGAAGTCTCCCCCTATCATTAATTTCCCTTCTCCTCTCTCGTCGCCTATCGTCTCTTCTAGCTCTTTTAGCTTCTCTTCTTTCCCTGCTCTGTTGTAGATCGTTACTATGTTCCAGGATTCTCCCCCTATCCTCATTTCCCTCCCCATTATATCTTCCCTTTCTGTCGCCCTTTCTTGATCCACCGCGAATTCTTTCTTTATACCTGTGATGATGCCACCCATCGCCCTGCCTCTCGTGTCTGTCCTCCTTGCTCCTTGGTGTTTCCATAACCATTCCTTCGGCAGTTTCCTTTCCCAGCTATCCCATTCCTTGTCTTCCACCCATGTCTCTACCAGTCCTACTGCATCATACTGTTCCAGGTACTCCCAGAATTCTTCATCCTTTTTCCGGCATCCCGCTATGTTCCAAAATAGTATCTTTATGTCCTTCGCTTCCACCTCGACGGTCTCTCTGTCTTCAGATCTCGCCCTTATTCCGCGCACCCCCGTCCTCTTCCTCTCGTTGACTCGCCTTGCACTCCCCCTCCTCTCCCCCTGCCTCTCCCCCTGACCCCCGTCCCTTCGTCCCCCGACCTCTGACTCCCTGCTCCGTCCCTCCCGTCCCCCCTCTCTTGGTCGCTCGTCTCAGCTCCACTGATACTTTCCATCTCTACTTCCTCCTGTCTCGACCTTTCCTTCCCGCCGCCGTCTCTGAGTACTTCGTTCTGTTCGTCCCATTTCCACCAGGTGCCGTCTATGCATATTTTGCCGTGGGAAGTCCATACTCTGCAACCTGCGTTCCGCTCCACCTCCGCTATTTCGCCTAGATG
>JAEUYN010002228.1:12500-46296 GCA_018257835.1 Euura lappo
TCACAGGTCGCGTTGAAAAGTTAATCTTTGTTGTTCTGCAAATTACTGAATAAGAAGACAGACCTGGAATTCCTTCTCGCAATTTATCCATAATAGTAGTTTACATTTTGCAGAACATTTCAATTTTATTCCACCAAGTCAGTGATGAACATAACCTCAAAGTATTTACGATCGGTGATAGTAAACTTCAAAACTGCGCTGGTTAACTTGAAACTGACATTGGGTTTATTGGGTTTACTAACGGAACTGCTGAAAAAGTTTGGTTGTGTACAGTAGGGGAGACCGGGGCTAGTTGTCACACGGGTTAGTTGTCACAGTGTCCATATCTCCATCGCTAGATAACAGATCGAATGGTGCTATAGATCAAAGTTGTAGTTCGATGTTTGAAACAAACTAATGTCATTAAATTGAATATCGCATCATATTCGGCCTCGCAGTGATCGATAAACTGAAATCGGACCTGAAAAGTAATTATTTTCCATCTTCTAATATGTTTTTTCTCATTTTCTAGACCGCCTTGAGAAATTTCGGTACACGATATTCGGAAAGGTTATTCTTAACGCTTTCATTTGATGTACATATTGTTGATATTTGAATGGCGGGTCAGCAAGATGTGCAAATTTTTAAACAAAATAGCGGGATGGGGCAGGTTGTCACAAAATTATTGGGGCAAGTTGTCACGTGTAAAAGCTCACCCCATTTTAACTTGACCATGGTTTTTTGAGTTCTGGTCAACTTTCTCAAGATTCTCGGAGTCTGGGTGGGATTTCGCATGGTTTGTGGGGTGTTCGGAGTCGAGGTTGACTGTTTCGTGGTTTCCAGGAGATAATACAATGAAACCCGTTTTCGCCATTTAAAATACTCGGGACAACTTACCCCGGGGTCTGTGACAACTTACCCCGCCTCGGGGCAAGTTGTCACACTCCGCAAATTTTTTTGAAGATTCGAAAAAACCTACTCAGACTTGCTTTAGAATAACCAAAAATTTTCTGTAGGTGCGCAAAGGATGCATCTACAATACCCCATCTCAAGATTTGCGAAAAAAAAATTTGGAAAAATTCTAAAAATCAGAGAGTAAAAAGTGTGACAACTAGCCCCGGTCTCCCCTACATCAGCGCCGTCAATCCATTGAATTTTCCACTTAATAAAAGATATATCGAATTTGTGATTCATTAAGTCTTCAATTAAATAAGAGAAAAAGGTTGAGAATTTCTAAGACAGTTTGGCGTAGTGGGTAGAGCGCCTGACTAGTGAGACGGACGGGTGCCATTGAATGTGGTTCGAATCCCGGTAAAGAATGACAGAAGCGGAATTTCTTGCAGCGAGCCACAAACACATTTTAATTGATCCAGAGTAAACGAAAAGTTGATAGTATACTGTAAAATATTTAAAAAATGCGCGAATGAGGATTAAAATCGAATTTTTATTTGAATATTTTGCGTACGCGGTAGTTTCATTGAGGTACGTTCCGGAGATGTAACTGCGATGTTGGTGGTACGTCACGGGTAACGTACCTGCGATGTAATTGTTACGTACTTGGTATGTATCTTTGTTGCATACGTGCGATGTACCTATAACATTGGCGTGTTGCGGACATTACGTAGCACACGTGCCACTCATTTACCGAACCTGGTACATCGCATGTAACATCCGCGACAGACGTGGTACGGCACTAGTACATAAATTTGTTTGCTGGGTAACTTCACTGAACTTTGGTTTTATTTTCCCCCTCGGTTTGGGTGTGTCAACTTTTTACATGATCTGTACGTAACTATGTAATGTAACAAAGCCATCGTGCAAGTAATGTAGCTGGTACATCTTTGCCATCCATTATATGGTATGTACCACTGTTTCCTGAATGAGAGGTCTCTGGTACATAACAGCAGTATGTACTCGATACGTTCGTGATTAAGAGACCTGTGATGTACCCGGTACATTAAATTTGAATGTAGCAATGTTTCGTGAATGTGACCTCAAAATGATGTACCAGCTATGCCACTGTTTGCTGGGTCACAGTACTCATATGGGAATTGTAAAAATGAAGGCACTAGCCAGACAATATTTTTGGTGGCCTAAATTAGACAAGGACATCGAGAATTATGCAAAGAATTGTAATGCTTGTATGTCTATTGCTAAGTCACCTGAAAAAGCGGCGTTAATCAAGTTTCGCGAAGCGACGTTTCCTTTTGAAAGAATTTATATCGATTTTCTTGGTCCGTTTGAAGGCAAGGAGTATCTACTGATTATGGATGCTTATTCCAAATGGCCAGAGATTTTCGAAATGGGTAAAAAGATTTCTGCCAATACTATTGAGAAACTGAGAGAGTGTTTCGCGAGATTTGGTTTACCGGGATTAATTATTTCGGATAACGGTCTACAACTTACGTCAGATGAGTTTACTGATTTTTGCAAAAGTAATCCTATTGCTTACGAGACTTCACCGCCATATCACCCGGCAACGAATGGTTTAGCGGAGAATGCGGTTGGTTCTTTCAAAAGAGGAATTAAGAGAGCGTTGTTAGATGTAAAGAATAAGTCGGTCAAGATATCAACTTTAATTAGCAGGTATTTGTTTAGTTATAGAAATATACCTCATTCGACAACGGGTGAAACTCCTGCGAAATTAATGTTAGGGCGTAACGTTAAGACGAGACTAGATTTTTTGAATAAGAAAACTGCGGAAAAGATGAGAGAAAAGCAAGTTCAATATTTTCACGGCAGAAGAGAAGTGTATTATGAGGTTGGTGAAATCGTTTATGCAAGAGATTACAAGAATCCGCATGGGCATTCAAATACTACGTCACGCTGTTCTTGGCCATTTCGGACGCCCCCCCTCCCCCACATCACACATCGTCACGCAGTTTTTTACCCCCCTCTCGACGTGATGTGACGACTTCGATCTCGACTCCCCCCCCTCACCTTCGTATATTTTGAAATTTGTCCGAAAATTTGTCAATATTTTGAAACTCGCACCATGCCTGTCGGTAAAAAAAGCGTGACGTGACGCTGCGAGTTTATCCCCCCCCGCCCCCTCGTCACAGGTCATCACAGTGAAGCTTACGCCCTCCCCCCCCTAACAGCGTGACGTAGTATTTGAATGCTCCCTAAACCAGTTTGGAGAAAAGCTTGTATTACTAGTAGATTGGGCGATAGAACCTATATCTGCAAGCCTGAAAATATTGAAAATGTTTTGTGGAAGAGGCATGTTGATCAGTTACTTAAGACTGGTAGTTTTTATGAGAAAGAGTTTGAAGTAATTGTTAATAAGGAAAGAGAACTAAAGAAACAAGTAGAGAAATTAAGAGAGGAAAATGTTGTTAAGGAGAATGCAAGCAGTGCTGTATTATCAGAGGAGTCAAGTTTGACTAAAAATACTGACAAGGAGGTTGAACTTATGAATCCAACTGTTGAGAATAATGTGTCAGCAACGAATTTGAATGAGAGACAGAATGAAGTAAATGATAATTTAGACAAGCAATTTCCTAGTAGTGTTTTGGATAATTCTGGGTCTGACAAAGGTGCGGTACGAAATGTTAGTAAATCGTATCCTGGAAGAAACCCTGAGCTGAATGTTAATCAAAGGAGTAAGAGAACGATTAAACCAGTAGTGAGACTGAACATTTAGATTAAGTTTGTATTAAGACGATGAAGACTTAATTTTTGAATTTTTATATGTATATTTCGAATTTAGACGGGAAGGTATGTAGTGTATTCAAGTATACACTATAGGATTACAGTATATAACTATATCTATATTCATTGGAACCTTCGACGCTTAGGATTAAGAGACCAGTCTGTATTCAACCTGTGATCTGTAAACACGTATAATAAACTTATAGTGTAATGTGATTGTCTGTACATTTTATTTCCACCTCAAGACATCACAGTATCAATACGCGCCAGATAGAAAAACCGAGGAGTTCGTGGGTCAGTCCCTCTCCTAAAATTTGAATAAATGCGACTACGCGCACCAGAAAGTAGTGCGAAAACCGAGGTGTAATGGTAAATCGCGAGGCAGTCAAGAGCACAATTTCGGTCCGGACTAGGTATTGGTCTCATTGGTACGTAATTCATGGGAGCTATCGATAAATTACGAACTTAAATTCAATTTTCTCACACCCCGTCGCAAAATGCCACTTTTCATACCTCTTGAGTCGGCGCAAAACAGATCTTTTCGGCCCTCGGGCGCAAAGTTCCGTTTTGCGCCCGCTCACTCGGTCTGAAAAGAGGCATTTTTGCAGACCAGGTGTTGAGAAAAAAATCGTGTGCAACACGGGCGCAAGGCTATTTTGGCGAGTGTGATTGCAGTACACTCGCCTTCGGCTCGTACTGCAAATTTCACACTCGAAAAATAGTGTTTTGCGCCCTTGATACACAATGTACTATTCTGACTTAGAAAAGTTCCCAACACCTCCATTTCGACACTGTCAATCATATCCTTGCAGTCATACTCTTGGTTAGATGCACTGGGTCAATAAAATGGCCGAATATACCCAGCTTAATGCACGATACACCTAATTTTCTTGATTATTCTTCGAGGTGAGTTGGGTGAGTTGCCTGATTATAGGCGCATCATGTCGCCTTATGCGGCACCTTCTCCCTGTGAGAGCAGAGAGTAGTATTCAAGTTCATTTTATTCAATGGTAAATGAATCGAAACCTGATGATGGAACGATTTTCAGTGGAAATATTCACGGATGAAAATACGAATTTCAAGTACAAAGAGTGTTCATTAGATCCTATACTCCTGTAAATTTTGCGCAGTACCGTATTTGGTAGTCAAGATACAAGAAACATCCAAGGGTCGTTCGTGAGTGTGAGATGAACATGTTCCTCAATTTGGCGGAAGAACAAACAACACGAATGAGAGCATAAAATTTGATGCTATTTTGTTGGAATTGTAATATTATATTGAAGGTTTAAAAAACCTTCCTTACTGACGGTTGGGTGGGGGTGGGGCCGTTACGTGTTACATGTAACGTCACGCTAGCCCGTTACGCCACGAGTGGGTCATGTTAGATATGTACCACGGGTCATGATAGATACCTCGGGTCATATAGCAGAGCAGCTATATTTTTTCGCCACAAATCCGTGTTATCATCTTCAAGTTCCTTCAAGTCTACTATCGCAAGATGTGCTCGAATCCGTTCATGCGGTAACTATGGTACAAACAAATATGCAGTTACTAGATCAACGTGTTATCGGAAATCGTAGTAAAGACCGGGCTGCTTCCTGCGCAGAAATTTCTACGACCTTCAGCAGGCTGCTGCTGTAACTGGCCATAAGTTTGCGCGAACTGAGGGCCATATTTTCCTCACTGGTAACTCCTGTTTCCGTTCTTTTGCCCTTGAGCAAGTCCCGAAACTTCTGGTGCAATAAGCTCATGCCACGATTTGCTTTGTTGATGTAATCGAGTATGTATACAACACAAGCATACTCTTCGAGATTAATATATTAAATATCGTTGTTAGATGCCATCATTTCGCGTGTCTAATGGCATAAGGACGTAAGCGCCATTATACGACTTTTTGCTATTCGTAACGGCAAAAGGTCATGTATATATTTTTTTCTGTATTTGGGATAAAAACCCGAAGACTCGTTCATAAACGTTGAAATTTAATATTGGGTCAATTAAAAGCAGAAGGTCGTAACCACCAATTTTTTAATTTTTTTTTTTTTTAGTCGGCGCTAATTACGTCCTTCTGCTTTTTCCTTGGTTTTTTTTTTCTATGAATTTTCGAAACATTGTTGACTTCGATTTTTCTTTGCGTTTCACGAGTTTTTATAACTACTTGGAAAAGTCATGAAAAATAAAACAATAAAAAAATGGCGCTTTCGACCTTCTGCTTTTAACGACCAATATTTTTTATCGAATTTTTTTTAAATGGTCGTTCTTTCAATTTATCTTTGCGTTTTACGAGTTTTTACAGCTATTTGAAAAAATCATGAAAAATAAAAGAAATCAAAATGGCGCTGACGACCTTCTGCTTTTAACTACCAATATTTTTATCGATTTTTTTTTATCGGTCTTTCTTTCAATTTATCTTTGCGTTTTACGAGTTTTTACAGCTATTTGAAAAAATCGTGACAAATAAAAAAAATTGAAATGGCGCTTTCGACCTTCTGCTTTCAACGACCAATATTTTTGATCGAATTTTTTTAAATGTTCGTTCTTTCAATTTATCTTTGCGTTTTACGAATTCTTACAACTATTTCATTTCATTTCATTTATTGCCATAAAAAACACATACAGAAGGGGAAATAGAGCACATTAACCCATTCTGAAGTTGGCTAGAATTGGAAAATAAGCTTTTAAACAGTTGAATCGGCTATGAATTAAGGATTTTGAGGAATAATCATCAATGATCGATATGAATGAAGGATTTTGCGGATCTTCTGAATGATTTGAAATACCATACAGGGTGAATTCCTAACGATGATACAGTCTGAAGTTGGCTAGAATGGAAAAATAAGCTTTTAGACAGTCGAATCGGCTATGAATTGTCGTAAAGCTTGTTTCTCGATGCTGATCAACTTCAGACTGTATCATCGTTAAGAATTCACCCTGTATATTGTATTAATGTTCATTGATCAAAATAAAAATGAGGCACAAGTTTTTCGGATATGACCACAGTATTTATTCAATTAATATAATTTTTTTGACCAAATTTGTATAATATGAAGTTTAAATTGTTTACGAGACAAAAAAAGATAGCAAATAAATTGTATAGAAGATGAATATCCTCAATCTGAGAATCTTTTTATTATTCTCACGAATGGAATACAAGAATGCAAGTGAAACGTTTGAACAACGTAAATTAATTTGTAGACTTTGATTCCTTGGCGTTCTGTAGACTCTGGGTGATGTACAACTTCGCCAAACTTTGAGAACAGAATTGAGATATGTGCTGGCTGTAAGTGTTTATCTGTCCAGCTACTATCATCGGGTTCAGCCTCGGAGGTACGGGCAACGGTCTCAGCAGCTTGTTGATATCGTCGTCGGGTAGAGGGGGCTCGTCCTTGGCGGCCCTGGCCGCGTTCTCTTGGGCCCTCTTCTGCATCAGACGATTCTTGTCTTGTTGCTGACGAATGACCAAGTGCTGATGACGATTGAACTTGATAGCCTCCTGGTTGAGCTCGTCAACTCTGTCCATCAGACACCTCAGCTGGTTCTCCAGCACCGTGGCCGTCCCAAGGTCCAAGTACTTGGTGCCCTCTTCCTCGGGGATCATCTCCTCCAGCTCCGACATCATGATGTTGGTCAGATTGCTGTTCCTGATGACGATCGGAACCTCGACGAACAGAGACTCGTAGCCAATCTTGAGGGTGCGGAGCGCGTCGGGCGTGAATTCTCCCTCTTTGTACATCTGGATCGCTTGCGGGGTCAGGCGGTAAGCCTTCAGGGTCAGAAAACCTCTGGCTGACTTGGCAGTGTCGTAAATAACGACCACAGACTCTTCGATGGACGTTTGATAGTGGTACTGCGACTCGAGCAACGGATGACTCAGGAAGTTACCCACGTCGGCGCTCTGGTACCATCCGACGTGGAAGTGGTCGACGTTGACTCTACGCAGTCTGCGCATCATGGCGAGCTGGTATTCCTCCTCGTCCATTGTCTCGTCGTTCTTGGGAAACGGGAAGCAGTTGGTGATTTCGAGCCGGTTGTTGACTACGAGACCGAGCAAAGCGCCTTGGGCGACTTCCATGTTACTCGTAGATTCTTCGTGACAGTGTTTGACCATCTTCATCACGGCTAGACCGTCGGTTTGTACGTAATCGATGCGGGATTCCGCCTCCGGAATCCGCCTGGATTGACCTCGAGATGCCATTATTTTTTCAGGACGATTATTCACTTCGGTTTGGTATAGATTGTGACAGTTATACTGAACAAACCCGCACGCGATCGACGGGCAGATGGACCACTGTGCCGGAGAGGTTAGGAAGGAACGACGGAATCGGAACGACGATTCAGCTTCGTTCAAGCATAGAGTATAATCATGTAGACGCGCGACGTGTTTCAAGAGGAGACCTATCTCCCCAGATTTGGGCGTCTAAAAGTGGTCCTAAAATCCCACGTTATAGGGGGCGCTGCGAATAGCCGAGCCAACAAAATTTGTCTTCTTTTTTTACGTTTCGTAACAGTCAAATACGTCTTCAACTTCACAAACATCGAACTGACTTCAATGAACAAAGAAAATCGTATCATCCGTTGAAATTCACCCTGTATATCATTTTTTAGTAATGACCTACAAGAAAAAGGTTTTAAGGTGAAATGAAAGTCACGTGACCTCGATATGATTTACACTTGGAATTTTCAAACGCTATTTTCTCAGCCAAAACACATTCGATTGATGTGAAATTGATATCAGTGACGTAGAAAAACTGAATGAAGGGCCTGCCAATCGTGGATTTTCGAATATCGAAAGACATAATCAGAATTTTGTGTAACAATATTGTTCTGTAACCCAAGGAGGTGCTGCCCCTCGTGGAGAGAGGCAGCACTTCCTTGGATTACAGAACAATTATTGTTAAAAAACTGTTGTTACGTCTCGATTTTTGAAAATCCACGATTGGCAGGCCCTTCATTCGGTTTTTCTACGTCACTGATATCAATTTCACATCAATCGAATGTGTTTTGGCTGAGAAAATAGCGTTTGATAATTCCAAGTGTAAATCATATCGAGGTCACGTGACTTTCATTTCCCCTTGAATAGATCGAGTATCATTTTTATTTTTGTACAGGGGTGGTTGAAAGTGGCACCAAGCAAGTTAGACGCTCGGTACTTCCCCGTTTGTCTAACTATATACAGAACAAACAAAGCAATCCGTAATTCGTATCCTAACCTCAAAGCTTAACCTATAACGTCGTTGAAATTGTTTTGTAAATGCTGAAACGTCAAGCGACGTCGTGTGACAATTGTAAATATGAACAGTTCGAAGAAGATAAACGTAAATTATTCGTCGTTAGTCGGCCTGAAGGCAGAACTTTTGAGGAAACAGACGGAGGTCAAAGATGCGAAGGTTAATACTGCCGAGGTCGAACCGATTCAGGGAAAGCATAAGGTTAAGAATAGAAAACCAAAGGTGAAGAAATTGAAGATTGAAAAGGAACTCATAGACACCGACGACATCAAGGCTCACAAGAAATCGAGACTGATGCTGGAAGCAAAGGCTAGACTTTACGATAATTTGAAAAAAACACACAACAGCAGGAACGAACACTTCCTAGTCGACTTCGAGCACAAGTCAGAATCCGAAGAGGAGCGCTACTACTCCGATGACTACGAGGATGCCAACTCTGACCCCGAGGAAGACTGGGTTGAGTACGAGGACTGCTTCGGAAGAACAAGAAAATGCCTCAGGCGAGATTTGTCCAAGATGCAGCAGAAGGATGACTTCGTCAAAGAGGAAGTCATGAAGAAACCCCAGACGGAGGAACAAGTCCGCCACATCGAGCCCGAACCCGTCAGAATAATTCCCAAGGAACCAGAAATTGAGATAATGAGGAGGAAATGGGAAGAGCAAACGGATAAATTGGCCGATAAAATGAACATTCACTACCAGGACGTTCTCTTCGACGAAGCCAGAGCCCACGGCGTCGGGTACTACGAGTTTTCCCAGGACGAGGAAGTCAGGGCCAAGCAGCAGCTGAACCTGGATGCTCTGAGGAAAGAAACTCTCCAGAAACAAAAGGAAATGCAGAACCTCAAGGAAATGAAGGACAAGATGGAACTGAACAGACTAAAAGCAGCAAAAATCAGACAGAGGATCAGGGCTGGGCTGCCGCCGGAACCGACGGAGGAGGAAATAGCTGAAATCGAGAAGACGGAGAAGGTCGCAGAGCCGGTGCCGGAAACCGAAGACGACAAACCTGAGGAGAAGACTGTCGCGGAATATAAGGAGAAAAATTCCCTGGTTGAAATTGAGAACAAGATTAAAGCCTTCGGCGAATTACTCGGCAAGCGAACTCAGTGGCATGAAATGTCGCAGGAAGAATGGGTCCATAAACGAAGAAAAGACAGAGACAGCGAGTTTGCTCCTGCCTACAGCGAATTTAGGAGCGGCGGGTACCTGGAGGCCAGGAAAGACAGGGAAGAGCGTCGCAAGGCTCCGAGTTCCGCCGACGACTCAGACCCCGAGACAAAGAAGATCAGAGAAGATGAGAAGACTGCCGACGATGCGGAGTCTTCGGACAGTAATGATTCTGATGTAATCGGACCGCTGCCACCAACCACAGAGCAAATTGGCTTAGAAACTTTCACTGAGTTGCCTGAAAGTATAAGAACTGAGCTGTCTAGCATTGATTTTAGCAAGCCACCACCTAATATGAGGGTCGAAACTGCTCCTGTGATTTTGGGAGGGTATCCGGAACAATTTATACCGATCCCAGTTCCTCCGCCAATTCCTTTGTATCAACCTGTCGGATACAGCTTGCCGGTTCCTACATTCTTTGATACAGAGTCAGATCCGATCGCACAAAGAGAAGAGACCAGCTCGCTCAATGCTTCTGATAGAACAGCACCGCCAGAATTAGATGAGAATAATATCACTGCTGGTCTCAGATTTTTGAGAGCTAATTTCGAACAGCAAAAAGACAGCTAAAATATTATAGGATAAATTCTACAGATTTAAAATATGTTGTATCTCGTAATTATTTTATTTTGAGGACTAAGAACTGTTAAAATATATTTTTCCAGTAGGAAGGGTAAAATTCCAGCAATGTAACAGAATATTGATGTTTCATAATTTATTATTTATTATCCTCATGTATATCGTCAAGTACCAACGAAAATTACAAAACAATTGGCTAACAGAGTCGAGTATCTCCTTGAATCAATGATCAATGATAAATTCTCGTTAACAAAAACATAATCACAAAAAAAAAAAAGAATTCATTTCATCCATTTACACTTAATTCATAATTCTATACAATTACAAGTCTCTTTGTCAACAAGATCATCCAGCAGTTCTGGAATGAATAATTCTCAGTCTAGAAGTAATAATTCATCTTCACGTTGTAAATAAATATAAGAATAAAACAAATATTCCTCATTTTTGTTCTCAGGCTACTTTGAAAACCCGGAAATTCTGAATTATCGTTATCCTATTGACTATTCGCTTCTAAATCCATATCCGACCAAACAGCTTCCGTCTCGCTCTCGTCAGCTGCTTCGTCGTTGTCCGTATCTGGGAGACCGTCACCCACGTCGTAAGTCGTGTCTGTGTGCTCGTCTCCCACAGTCATGTAATAAGTCGACTCTAGTTTCGAGGAGGTACTGTCCAACCGATGAAGTCCTTCCAGAGCTCGTCTATTGCAGGGATCCAAACTGAAGAAAAGGAAACGGTCGTTAAAAATACTGTAAAAACTGAAATAAAATTAGAAGAGCGTTAATTACTTCAACGCAATCGCATAATGGTCCAGCGCCTTCTCCTGGTTGTGAACTCTGGCCCACAGATCGCCGAGCATTTGATGAAACTTGGAAGTCGGTTGTATTTCGACTTGTCTCTCCAAGAGTTCAATCGCCGCTTCCAGATTCATCTCTTGCTCGTATATTTCAGCCAGCAAATAAACAGCCGGCAAGAACGTTTCCTCCTGGGTCAAAGCCTTCTCCAACAAATTTTTAGCCTTGCCAACGGAAACAGGGTCCTTCATCAGGACCGATGAATACAGCTGAAACGTTATAAAGGTTTTATATATAATTCGGAAATTGGGAGGAATCTGAATACTATTGGGGCTGAGATTATATTTACTGTAAGAACGCGAGACGTGTGACCGAGCATTTTGCACCCAGTGCTTGCGATGTTGAGAGCCTCTCTGAGCCTGTGCATTCCGACGTAACAATCGACGAGTCCTTTATGAGGTTCGTATCTGTGGGGCTTGATGAGCGTGGCTTTCCTGAAATGGTGCAATGCTTCCTGGTACTTTTTTTGTTCTATGAGGATATTCCCCCACAATATGAACCCCTCTATGCTCGAAGGGTTCAGGCTTATAGCTTGAACGACCAGGGTAATGGCTCTGTTGAATTTACGAGCAGAAAAAAGGGCATAGGCCATGGCTATGTACGCCTCCGGCGAGTAATCGGAGGTCGGTGTTATAGCCGGGATCAGTTTTTCCAGTTCCTTGATACTCTGAGTCTTGTATAAGACGGCTGCGTAGATATCGAGCCTGTAAAATGGAAGAAAATGATAAAAATGAATCACGAATATCAGTTTTTCTCAGTTTCCAGTACGCCAAAAGATTCGCACCCTCTGGTCAGGTCAGGTTCGATTGTCCTGGCCCTCCGCAGGCAGGACAGCGCGTTCTTGTCGTCTCCGGCGAAGTAGTAGCACTCCCCCATGGTGGTCAAGAGGCTGACGTTGTCTCTGAGGAAGTTGGCGTTGTCCAAAGTTCTGAAAGAAGTTATGGCGTGGTTGTACTCTCTATTGTGAACATGGGCGTGTCCCCTTATCCACATGTTCAGCCAATCCAGGCTCGGCACACTGGTGATGGAGTTGACGATCATGGAGTTTACTTCGATCCCTTTTACCCCCAGGGCCAGGAGGCCTTCGACGGCGTTCAGGGCCAGCGGACACTCCCGCAGGACCTCTTTGTAAGTGGTGATAGCCGACCGCTCCATCCCCTGCTCCTGGAACATTTTCGCCAAGGCCATGTTGACCTTCGCCGATCTCTGCTTTCCCGGGATTCCCTGAAGCACTTGGAGAGCTTCTTGGGTATTTTTCAGCTTCACCAGGCACAGATGTATCTGATATTTTATGTCTATGTCGGACATGATCTCTTTCTGACCCTCCGGCGGGGGTTTCGTCGCGCCTTTAGATTTCAGAAGGCATTTTCTGAACTGGAGAGATTTTTTATACAACGATTCCGCCTTTCTGTATTTTGATAGATGAAAGTAAGAGTCTGCGCAGTGAACGTAGGTCAGAAACTTCGCCTGCGCCGGTAGTAGCTCGTTATTGTGGTCGGTTAACGAGAGGACGAAGTTCGCCTGGGAATGAAAACGGGGTTTAGAATCACTCTCGTGTCGCACGTGGCACGGAAATTATTCAAATAAAATCATTTTCGGGTCTTAGGTTAGGTTAGGGAACGGGTTCAATTTTTCACCCGATAATCAAGCCTGGGAGGAACTTACCAGCGCGATAACGTTAGAATAGAGTTCCTGGTCGTATAATATTTTTATCTGCTCGTACAAGGTCGACATTTTCTTTATTTTTTTCTTATTTATTTAATAAATATTCATAAATAATTACGAGTTTGACAGATCACAATTTTGTTTGCCTTTATGCTTTATGCCTCTACCGACTAGCGACTGCTACTGCGCAGAATCTGCGACATCTGCCGGCTGGCGCCAAATTTGAAACTCGAATTGGTCATTGGAGAAATTTGTAATTGCTGTATATACATTCTATTCAATATATAGATTCTATTCTCTCGAATCTTCTTTCTATAATGCTTGATGATCGTTTTTTAGTCTCGAGGCGCCTCATCGTGAGTCAACTGTCAAGTTTGAAAGTTGTTGTGTTGGGTGACTCCAAAAAACTCTAACAAACCTTGATAACTTATTTTTCTATGAATATAAGAGTATATAAAATAAATATGACGTCAGTTTAACTCGTTACAATCATATTTTATTCCCGTTCCTGTATAATTGATAGTAAAATTTAATCATATAAATATTTATTGGCATTATAACAATACAGGGTGAGTTTGCTCTGGCTCCATGCGGGGGAGGAGCTTAGCCCCGCCCCTTTCCGTTCATACTCGCATTCGCATTCGCATCGGTATAAAGTTTTTCCCTCATCTCACACCTGGACCTGAGAGAACTATCACCTTGTATAACTGCGAGTTTCGGTATAATGCGAATGCTGGTTCGATGAATAGCGTCAAGGTATTCGCCGTGACCTTGAGATCACGAACACGTGTTGCCCTACATATTATTTCAACCAGTTAGACTATGAAACTCTGAGTATAAACTCTCTCGACGAATTATATACATATCCAAATAATTGAGGATGTGTCATATAGTCAATTAATCTAGAATTCTACACGCGTATGAATGACATCTTGCATGATATTTATCTGCAGACTTTCATCGCTACTAATCAGATCACAAGATAATTACTACAGATCGATTTTAGCAGATTAAGATTGTAACAAAAATCAAAGTTTGAAGAAATAGTATCCATCGCTTTAAAAAAAGAAATAAAAAAGATATTGATTTTGTGACGTATTCATTACGAAACCTTTATCATTCTCTCTGAAAACAGCTGAGACTACAGCTATTGAATTATTTTTTAATTTTTTATATTTTTCCTTCATTGAAATATTTCATACTTAAATCTACAGGTACATTAAAATATTCGGAATGTCTTTTTAGCGCTCTGCGAGGTGTTGGAGAATAACCACAATGTGGTTGATTCACTGCTTCTCTCCGCAGTTATAATGCGGTATCTTATCACATTATCGAATATGTGACAAGATAAACTTTCAGGTCGTGATATAGAATAGCTGGAATTCCCGAAACCGCAGTCTACAGTACGTCTGATGTGTCGCTATTCTTTACCGATTGGGTATATGAATATAATGAGATATCGGAACATGACGGTGTATGTGTACCCATGTTACGTTATTCTCAGAGAAAAACGGACCAAAAGCCGCGATTGGTGCTGATCAGTGGGAGAAAGAGAGAGAGAGAGAGACTATATTTCGCAGCGATATACCTGCATGGTATACCGCAAGGCCAATCTACTGTGTCCTTTCACTTGTTTCACTTGCGAGGAAGTCGAGATATGCCAAAGATTTAGTCTATCTGTGTCGCCGCGCTGTGTAACAGGTGGGCTTACTGGGCGAGCTGTGCAATTAATTCTAACTACAATTTCAAGCCCATGTATAATATCGTTATATGTGCAATGTATAAATATACGGGATAAATAATCAGAAATATATATATTTGCGACAATTTTTAATTACGAACTATTTGTTAATTTACATTATTCGCGGAATTATAAACTCTGGCGCAAATTACAAATTAACTGTGTGTCATATACTTAACACGTACACAGCGATCGTTATGATTCATAGTTTTGATTTTCGTATTAAAAAATGTTGATATTGTTGAATATCTCATATTCTTTTTTAGAAAAGCGAATTTCGAGTTTGAATATTATTCACGAAATATCAAGATCGACCGACTACATAATATCGAATGTTGTGGGAATATTGTGGATACAGGATTAGAGAGCGATCGCGTGTTTACATGTACATCCACTCTCGATTTCTTATATCTTGAGTTTCAAGTTTCAACGTACACATGATACAATATATGGAGAATCAGTCTGTTTTCTTCGTATTGTTTTCTCAATTTCTAGTTACTCGTTGTTTTTCGTAATTTATAGAGAAGAAAATATCAGATAAAATCTACCACAAGCTATGTAACAATCAATAAGCCAGTCATAACATCCCTATGTATGCCTGTATACGTCAATGACACGTAACTAAGTCACGCAATTACCCGTGGTAAAGACGAAAACCGCGTATAATATCCGAGCTTAGTTATATCATGAGTTAGAAGCTATATAAATAGATAACAGAAAATAACATGTATTTCTAATCGATAAGATTACAGATTCCCTTATAGAAAAGTTACTACTTATACCGAAAGCCCCAATTCATTATGTATTGAGAACTATACAAAAAATTTCTTATTTAGAATTTTTCGTATCAGAGAGGCAGAAAAAATTGAACGAGTTCATAATTTTTAATATCATACCGTGTGATTTCGTAGATGGTCTGCACGTTGACGCCTGGCTATATGCAACTGAGATGACATTGATTGTTGCTGGATAAAGAGCAGAATGCGTGATTGGTCACCAACAGTCAGTGTCATCTCAGTTGCATATACCGAGGAGTCGACATTGAGACCATCAACGAAATCAAACGGTATATTAAAAACTATTCAATTTCTCAATGATCAATTGAGACATGAAAAAATATTATTTCTCTACAATGGTCATGTGTGTTATAATATTCTTTATTCTGAATTGCGTAATAATATATTTATAATTATTATAATAATACAAGTTTGTGGTTTTCTTGTTTTACTTCGCAGCTCAGATAGTCAGCCAGCAACAATAACAACGATCAAATAAGTAGGATTCCGTATATAGAAGAACGAGAGAGAGAAAGAGGAAGAAAAATGGGAGCGAAGCATGGCAAAGGCTTTTCCCCCAACAAGGGAAAAAAAAGTGGGGATAAATCGCCGACGAAGAATGGTCAGTGTATAAAAGACAGATTTGCTTATTAATACATGTATTGTCGGGTGTATTGATTCTATCGGAGCACGTATTACGAGGGGATCCGGTGCCGGTTGCCTAGCAGTCGAACACAATCGAGCACGTGTACGTCACTGCGATCCACTGTCATAGCGCGTGTCTGATCGTGGTACAAAAATAAATATCACGTTCTTTAGACGACAAAAAAAAACACAATCGAAGAATTTTTCACAGATATCACGATGAGTAAGTCTTCCAAACAATCAAATCACGATTTTATGCTTGCCGACTGTCATGAAACGCGAGTTTGTTTCTGTGACAGGTGTCAAATGCCTCATCATTTTTAGGTTAGGAGAATATTAAGAAAAAAAAAAATCAAAAACCGGTTTCTCTACCTTATTAATATTTCTACTGCGTTTCATAATACAATTTCTTCGAAAGCTTGTTCCTCTTCTTTCAATTTTATTATTGATTTCCACTCCAAATGAGTAAAAATAACGAGGAGGAAGCAGATCGGAATTGCGACGAATGCAATAAGCCGAAACTCGGGGCTAAAGAGACCCGCGATTTATACAACGTAGCGAATTGCTGTTGCTCTTGTGAGTCTAGTCGCGCTGTAGGTCTTATCAATACTATCGAGAAAACATCCGCGTTCGACACAGAGACGAGGTCGACTATTCATTATTCCTAATTTTCTATTTTTGTCGACCCCAGGTCAGCCGGAGAACCTCGACTACGTTGAAGGGGTCGTTTGCAACGAGAATGAGATCAAGGAAAACGAGATGAAGACACTGCCGTTGGGCGAAGATGGAGGAAAGATCCTTTTGATCAAACAAGACGGAGAGTTACACGCTATAGGAACAAAATGCACTCATTACGGAGCCTTCCTGCACACCGGGGCCCTGGGGAAAGGCAGGGTTCGCTGTCCGTGGCACGGAGCATGCTTCAACATCAAAACTGGAGACATAGAAGACTACCCTGGTCTGGATTCACTCCCGTGTTACAACGTGAGCGAAGACTACTGCGCGAATTTGAGGGGGTATACGCCTTCAAATGGGTAGAAATTCTCAGGAAGAAATAATTTTTTTTTTCGAATTGGAGAGATGGAAAAAATACAAAAAAATCATGATGTTTGAGGAGGGTTTAACACTCATTATCCATATTTTACATGAGGTTTTACTTTCAGCTAATAAAAGTTACGCCATATACAGAAAAATACAAAATTAGTCGGTTTTTGCTGGGAATCAGCTGCACCGTTGGACCGATCCAGGTCATTTTGGTCTCAAATTGTTCATAAAAGATGCCTCTATCAAATGAGCGTAGAACTTTTTGATATTGCAAGAATTGGCAAAGTTATCCAGTTTTTACAGTTTTTTTTTTGTTGCCAATCTTACATTTTTATGCTAATTTTCCTATTATCTTAACCAGAAATTGAGATATCGAAATGTTCTATGCTCATTTCATAGAGGCATCTTTTATGAACAATTTGAGACCAAAATGACCTGGATCGGTTCAGTGGTGCTGCTGATTCCCTGCAACAACCGACTAATTTTCTATTTTTCTATATATGACGTAACTTCTGAAAGTAATACCTGAAAGTAATACCTCACGTAAAATATGGATGATGAGTGTTAAACCCTCCTCAAACATCATGATTTTTTTGTATTTTTTCAAACTCTCCAATTCGAAAAAAAAAATTATCTCTTCCAGAGAATTTTTACCCATTTAAAGGTATACCCCCTTAACAACCCTAAAGATAGTTGCTTATCAATTCTTTCACCGCGTTGATTTTCAGGTCTCCGTGGACAAGGAGGGAGGAGTTAAAGTACGCGCGAAGCGCACCGAATTGGAAACAAACAAGCGAACCAAAGCAATGTGCGCTTATAAACCAGATAATAAAAAAACAGTCGTAATAGTCGGAGGAGGTCCGTCCGGAGCAACTTGTGCAGAAAGTCTACGTCAGGAGGGATTCGAGGGCAGAATCGTTATGGTCTGCAAGGAATCAGCTCTGCCTTACGACAGACCAAAGGTCTCCAAGGCCATGGATGTTGGAATTGATAAAATTCTACTCAGGTCGCAGTTGTTCTACGACGAACACAACATAGAAACTCTGCTGGGAACGTCGGCGATAGGTAAAAATCGACGACTGATCCGAGTCTTGAAATTTTGTTCAAATTTTCTCATCCCTCAGGACTAGACACCAACCAGAAGACGGTGAAGCTGAGTACCAACGAGGAGTTGGGCTACGACTATCTCTACATGGCGACTGGATCCAAGCCGAGATCGCTCGAGATTCCCGGTGCCGAATTATCGAACATATTTGTCTTGGGGAACTTCACGGACGGTGAAAAAATTGTCGCTTCCCTCTCGCCGGAGAAACACGTCGTGTGTTTGGGATTCGGTTTTGTGGGAATGGAGGTGGCTGCCTTCTGCGTTGGGAAGTGCGCTTCGGTAACGGTCGTAGGAAGGGGTTCGGCCCCGTTCCAAGCAGTTTTCGGGGAGGAAATCGGACTGAGAATCAAAGCCGAGTTCGAGACGAAAGGTGCGTTTCTTCTGTGTCTCATAAAATCCTCAACGATTAACTTTCTCCTCATTTTTCAGGGATCCGTTTCGTCATGAACAACAACATCGCTAAATTCTTGCCCAAGGAGGACGGAAAAACAATCGGTCAAGTCGAACTTCTGGACGGAACGATACTGGATTGCGATATTGCTATCGTAGGAATTGGCGCTGTGGTAAACACGGAGTGGCTGAAGGAGACGCAGATACAGTTGCAGAGCAACGGTACCATAGCCACGGACAGGGTACGGTATTATCGTTGCGTAAGAGTATACATAGATTCTGTATCGACAGAGAAAGAAAAGAATTCTGAAAGTAGGACCGACGCTAAGGATAGAAAAGGCGCGAAGCGTAAGGCAAATAAAAAGGGACAGAAAAAATCGAAGGTAAAGGGTGAGAGATTTGCTTAGGTTGAATGAAAATACGCAGAGTCGAAGTTTTTTAAAACTGTTTGATACCAGGAGAAGAAAATATACCCTGAAGTCAGAGTGAAAGTCGAGATGCAAGAGGCACAAACGTCTGAGAGTGTCCCCCAGGTATATTAAGGTAGCAAATACTCTCGTAGAAATCACTATATGTACGATTAATTGTGATGATAGCAAGATGTCTTTATGGAAAAAGTCGAGATGAGAGAAAACGGTACCGTTCTTGTAAACAAGGTAAAATTCAATCGGAAGAATAGTCGATTCATAAAAAAACGCAACGAAATTTCTCTCAAATCATGAATCATTACCTTCTAAGTAACATTTGATGACGAATTCGAATATTAATGATCAAATGATTATTGCAGTTCCTCAAAACGAATATCGAGAACGTTTACGCAGGCGGTGACATCGCCTTTGCCCCCGTCTACAGTTCCGGAGATATGCCAGCGTCCATTGGCCACTACCCACTGGCACATTACCACGGTAAAATAGCAGCTATGAACATAGCTGGCAAAGAAACTCCGCTGAAGGCGGTGCCCTTCTTCTGGACGATGCTGTTCGGAAAGAGTTACAGATACGCGGGTGAGCCTCAGATCGTTGTTTTCCTATTGATGTTCCGTTGAGGAGGTGCAGCTATTTATTTTGTTACAATTTCGCAGGACACGGCAAGGCAACTGGATCAAAGATCATCGGAGACGACTTGAAGTTCTTTGCGTACTATTTCAAAGACGGAAAGGTGACCGCGATGGGGAGTTGCCAAAGGGATCCGATAGTCTCAGACTTTGCCAATTTGTTGTACGAAGGTAGAGAATTGACCCAGGAAGAAGTTGAGAGGGATCCGCTGGCCTGGATGCCTAACAAACCGAAAGACTTACTGCCGGCAGTATCTGCGCCAGACACTAAGTCGTAAGAATCTGATTTTTCAAGGATTTTATAGTTCATCTATGAAACTAATGCATGATAATTGTCCATTTACTGAGATTTAGTGTCACCCCTGTGAACCGAGATTATTATATTTCTTGTTTGTGTTTTTAATTCTTAATCTACAGAATTGGAAACAATCTATAACCAGTGTTATACCCAGTATTAACGCTTGGATACTCATTGAATTATCAACACTATACGAACAAGAACCAATATGCATCGCATTTTGCTTTCTTTTGGACGACAAATGTCTAGCGAATTTAGTAAAAGAAAAAAAAAATACTACATTGTTTTGTGAAAATTAAATTATTATTAAATTATGTATCTGAAGATTATATATCATACGTTAAAAATATCTAGCGTTTGTAACATGGTGCGCAAACCAACGTTTGAAACGTTGCCATTTGCTATAGGTAATTTAGTGTCCGTTTACGATTCTATGATAAGATTATAACGAAATATTGAACGGTGGCCTTATTTTCAGAATAAAATCTACCGTTTATTTTATTTTTTTTTCTTAGCTAAAGCTCTTACGGGTACTTATGACGTTTTAGGAATGGGTGGGGTACTGGAAATCTGTCGAGAAGAGATTACCACACTTCTGCTATATTAGTTCCTTACAAACACTGTAAAATCATTAATCGCACAAAATACGAATCGAGCTGTTTAAAACAACTGAACAATTATTCGAGGCTTTTACGACTTGCCAAAACTATCATACGTTAAAAAATCGGCTAGCTAACTGCGATGAGATGTACTGTAATCTTTTTCTTTTGAAACCTCTGAGATTTTTCTATTTCTTTTTTTACACTCACGAGATATCCGATACAGTCATACGACCTGCCTCAAACAAACGCCCAAAGAATTTATAACGGAAACAGATTGTATTGCGATAATCTGTTATGCGAAATAACAGTCGCTACAGGTTTTCTATTCTTCGTTAGCTTTAAAACAAGAATCTTACTCCGTTATGTCTGATTACCTATTTCAATGTTTGTGCGTAAATTTACCTACATAGCGATAAAAAAAAAGCGATGAAGATGTTTGAAAAGTAATATAGAAAAATTATAAACACGATATACGATATTGAATCCATGTATTGATGAAAGTATTTCTGTTGTGCAGATAATTGTTCTTAATTTTTCATCATTTATTATTGTTGTACTATGTTTAATTTTAAAACAATAAAGAATCAACTATCATGAACATGTTCGTTTTAATATTAATTATAATTCTAATCCCAAGCGTTTGTGACTTTCAAGTGCATGAGTCTGTCCTCGAGGAATGTATTTTTTTGAAATTTCTTTATCCTCAATTCCTGCCATCCCTCGCGCCAGGCCGTCGTTTTTCCCAACGCTCTCATGTGACCCCGAGATTGCTCCACTGTCAGATAAGGGTGACGGAGCCACAGCATATTCTGCTCTTCTATTTCATAGCTCAAACGCAAATTGGCCAGAGATTTTGAATCCACGCGTCTCACCAGCCGGTTTTTCCTGAAAACGTTCAACACCGTTAATTTTCAATCCCTCGTCCCGTAGATATCAGTTTTCAAATGTCACAGGAGAACTTGAATGATCAGAGACTCTGTTTTCAATAAAAAAAAAAATCAAAGTTTGATTCAAGACAAGTTACAACGTTACGAAAATATAATAAACGTAATATCCGATTATTAGACCGTGGAGACGAGAACACTGTGTCATAAAATCTTGATTTTATCAACGAAACTTATCCGTAATTAAGTTGATTTGAGAATATTGACCAATGGGGGTACAGACTCAGAGTCTTTCGAGCTTTGAAGTCGAAAAATAGGATTTTGTTGCAGTGTTCAAACCAGTTTTGAGGTTATGTTACGGTTTGGAATATTACGATGTCGCTATTTAGCGGTTCAAAATTGAAAATATAGCAAGATTTTGAGCTCGAATGAAACTTAAGCCCAGAGATCTTCATTGTTAGGTCCAGAATGACAAAGCAATGAGCGAAATCCGGCAAAATACGGCATAAACGAAGGTGGGAATTTTTAGGTTATCCTCGGAAAGTTCGATCGATCCTGAATTTCGTTTAAATACCGTTCACCACTCACCCCGTATAGATGTTTCCGTTTGGACCCTTTTTGAAGAACATAGCAATCGACAGTCTCATTTCGAAATTTTTCCCTCAACTCCGAAACACGGAGTTCAAATCGAATCCAAAAAACTCGTCTGTCGGCTGCTATCTCAAGATGTCTGCTACTGGTAGCAGTGGTAGCCGATTTTTACGGAAGCCCGGTCCGGCCAACTTATACAGACATACTCAGTCGATAAAATCGGGATTTAACGACATACTATGTCGATAAGAGTCGAGATTTAACGACATACTATGTCGATAAAATCGGAATTTAACGACATACTATGTCGATAAAATCGGGATTTTACGGATTTAACGACATACTATGTCGATAAAATCGGGATTTTACGGATTTAACGACATACTATGTCGCTAAAAGTCGAGATTTAACGACATACTATGTCGATAAAATCGGGATATAACGGCATACTATTTATTTATTTTATTTTATTTTATTTTATTCACGGGAAATTCCCTTTACATTTGAAATAGTAATAATAGTAAGAGGCACCTAAATAATAACCAGACTTAGTGCACATTTGCAGAGATGCGGATGAAAACACAAAAAGAAAAAAAAAAGAAAAATTAAAGTTAACTAATATATGATAAATAATCTTGGCGAGAATACAATTTTTGCTCGTCCAATAACATATATGATATATAATGATAGGGACTATAGACTAGGAGAATTCCAGAAGCTTAGCTTTAGATATGGATTTAAAACTAGAAATCGGGACAGAAAAAAGATCATACTATGTCGATAAAAATCGGGATTTGACGTCATACAATGGCGTCGTTTGTAGTAATTTTTGACGTCCCTCGGTCTTGAATAATTTGAGCTACCGATTGCACAGAAATATTCTTCATCTCAGGACATCATTGGTATCCCGATTTTTATCGACATAGTATGTCGTTAAATCTCGACTTTTATCGACATAGTATGTCGTTAAATCTCGACTTTTATCGACATAGTATGTCGTTAAATCCCGATTTTATCGACAGAGTATGTCTGTATAAGTTGGCCGGACCGGGCTTCCGTAGATTTTGAATGACAGCGTTTCTGCGGTTATGTAGCACCTACCACGCTTCAAAGATTCGGAAATGCGTTTGGTAGATGTAGTGAATATCGAAAAAAGTGACAGAGACGATACCGTCGAGCCTGGAATTTTAAAACACCGTTAATACTCCGATCTACGACGAATCCGCCGGATAACATCGATCGAAAATGTTTTTCGTTACGATTCAAAGACTGACAATGCCCAGGAGTGGATTGATAAGTACAATAAAAGGGTTCGACAAGTTTTTTTCAACATCGAAAAACCACGTGCTGATAACAAACCGGCTTTTTAACTTCGGGCTTCACACTTCATCCCAAAGAAATATATTCACGTCTACCTCTAGTCGGTTGCCCAGCGTTAAAGGTATTCAGGAAAACATATCCGCTCTACACATGAAGAAACGACCACTCAGGAAAAAGAGATCCGTTACGGAGGACGAGGAAGCCGCTCTGCCCGGCGTAAGTAGCCCAGATACTCGATTTATCATTCAAGATTGTTAAATTTTTCTATCGTCGCAGTTTTGGAACGTCAAATCCCTCGCCACCGCTGAAGAATACGACCTCGAATCCCTCATGGAAGGCTTGGTCAGACAGGATCTGTATCTGCCGGAGAAGATCTGTACTTCGTCAAAGTGTGAGCATGAATTTGATATTTCAACTGCGTTTGGTAATTTGCGAAGCGGAATTTCAACGTTTGGCTTTCTTATTCACCGGAGAACTCTGATCGATCGATGAAAGTAACGTTTAAAACGACTATCTGCTTCGTTTTGATGCATAAAGTTGATCGAAGCGTAAAAATTTGTTTGTCAGAAGCCATGAATGATGAAATGTCAGTGAAACGTACAGCATTTCAACAATCCTGATGGGATCATGAGATAACGGCATCCGTGAATGAAACTCTACAATATACGTTCTTGCGATACTTTGAACCAGTGTCGCAATCAGTGACGCAGAATTTCGATATCAAAGAACGATGAAAGAAAAAAAGCAGTCAAGTCCACATTTATTTCCTATAATAATCGATTTGCTGCTTCTTTTCGACGCATAGAGTTGATCAAAGCTGTTTGTCAGCGGTGAAACTGGCTATAATCAAACTTATGTTCATGGTTTTGATCGAACATCGAGGCCAATACGTCGACTAGTGAGCGGATGATGCAATATCAGTAAAACATACAGCGACCCAATGCTGACCAAAGAATAAGATAACGATCTAACGATATCTATGAATCTAGAAAATCCCTAACAGATCATGTATCTATGATATTTTAATTCCCTGTGTTCAAACACCCAGCCCACGTTCTTGCAGCGATAAAAGATAAATACATTCAAGTCCACATTATCTCTTATAACGATTGAAAGACCCCTAAAGTTTCATTAATTTGTCTTCTACTTGATTATAATCATCTCTTTGATGAAGGAGAATAAATTTCGCATCTTTGAATCTGTGGTACCAGTTTTTGATACGGCACTGTGGTCTGGTTCAGTATCCCACATGTATGTGTGAGTTTTGAGCTAGTGTGCGTTGCTCTTTATGTAAGAGCCAGAGACATCTTGCTAGTCATTCGTAGTCATTGGAGTGGTTGCTTTGGTGTGGGGAACTCGTAGCGCCGGCAAGCACGCTCCATGTGGGATAAAGACATAGTTTTTACCGGTAATCCGGTGCGACGAACGGAAGTATTTTCGAGAACTGTCTGACTGGACGGAAATCAATACACTCTATCTCTGCCAGCTGTTGATAACGACCGTTTATTGAGTAAACCTCCAATCTTTGTGAATCAGTCTTCGCTCTTTATTGAGAATATTCACCGGGGAATCACTCACGTTCTCGTTGCATCATTTAACAACGCCTTTATCCGGTATTCACCAGCGATAATAAAGACTCATTGTTTTCCTGAAAATTTGTCATGCAGTTGTGCCTCGACGTCAGTCGAAGACTAGAGTTAATGCGAGACGGTTCCTCCGTCGAGTCGGAAAAAAGCTGAAAACGATGTGCGTTTGCTGTGATAAAAGCAGCGAGGAAATTTGATAATCAATAACGACCCACTTGTGAAAAGTAAACGTTGTGATTTACCTTCGAAGAGGAAGGCATGGGCAACATCAAGGAGCCCGATATGCACCTCTGCATTCCGACGCCGCTTCCGCAGAAGGGGCTGCAGGAGTTGATAGACAAGGCGAAGGACTGGTCCCTCATGCACGGAGCCTGCATGCGATCGAGGGATAAATTCAACCGAGACGCCCTCCAGTTTGCCCCGTTTCTTTTGATACCGTCCTCGTTTCCGCGCGAGGAATTCAACCGAGCTTGCGAGCTTCAAACGATACTGAACAAACTCATGCACAGACTCGCTCATGACTATGAATTCCTCAAAGACACGCTCAAAGAGACCATCAAAGTCGATCATTTCACGAGAAAGTTGTTTGAGATTTATGAAACTGTACGTGCCGAGGGATTCACACAGAAAATATCGCTCGGAATGCTCAGATCGGACCTCATGCTCGACACGAGCTGCCCGAAGAAACATGGGTGCAAAAAACACAGGCCATATTGCTGCTGGAAACAAGTCGAAATCAACACCATCGCGTCGGGTTTTGGCTGGCTTGGTCCAGCGGCTACCAAACTTCACAGATACGTTCTGCAGGAACTCGATAGACCCGATGATCTAAAAAATTTACCCGATAATAACGCGCTGGAAGGATTGTGCACCGCTATGATCGACGCGTGGAAGATATACGACGATCCGAAGTAAGTGTGAATTATTTTCTGGAACATTGATGTGATTTTAATCTATTTTTTCGTATTTTCAGGTCCGTTATTCTGTTCATAATCGAAGACGTCACATACAACATATGTGATCAACGATTTCACGAGTTTGAAATTAGAAGATTAAACTCTGACATTAAGGTGGTTCGCAAGACTCTGACGGAAATAGCCGCAGAGGCGCATCTGGGGCCCAGAAAAGAGCTGATAGTCGGCGATCAAACGGTCGCGGTTGTTTACTTCAGGTGCGGCTATGAGCCTGGTCAATATCCCACCGATAAAGAGTGGGATGCTAGATTGCTGATCGAAAGATCTCTGGCGATTAAATCTCCGTCGATTCAGTATCACTTGGCCGGTGCCAAGAAGGTTCAACAAGCTTTGGCGAGGCCTGGTGCCGTTGCCAGATTCCTTGAGGACGAAACGGCCGTCGAACAAGTCAGAGAAATATTCACGGGTAAATTTTAGACATTTGAATTACCTCCGATTGATCAGACTTGAGTCCTAAATCGAATTCATGGTTCCAGGTCTGTATTCCTTGGACTTTGACGAACATGGGGACAAGGCGATAGAAATGGGAATATCAAACCCGCACCGTTTTGTTCTGAAACCACAGAGAGAGGGAGGAGGAAACAACGTGTATGGATTAGATGTGAGAGTAGCGTTAGAGGCGATGAAGAACAAGCCGGAGAGAACGGCGTGGATTCTTATGGACAGAATCCATCCTCCGTTACAAATAAACTATCAGATAAGACCGGGGAGCCAAACTGATACGGAGTTGAAAGAAGTTATATCGGAATTGGGAATATTCGGTGTGATAATTGGAGACGAAAATAGTATAACGATAAACAGACAAGTCGGTCACATGCTGAGAACTAAATTATCCAGCGCAGACGAAGGCGGAGTCGCGACGGGTCTCGGGGCCTGCGATAGTCCATATTTAACAGAATGATAAAATTCCTATTTTCTTTATTTTCAAGCTTATCCTGCGGTTATTTCTATTCATCGCCGAATCCAATTTCTGGAGATGCAAAATTACGCACAATTTAGTTATAATTTTGTCAATAACGCACCTCTGCGCTTGGAGATGTTTATCCTAAGTCTTTTATCCAAACATTTCTTGTTTCGGTCCAGAAATTGTAAACTTAATTGAATATTTACTTTGTAATCTATGTCAGCCATTAAGTTAGGGTTTTTAATGTTAATGAAATGGTATGAAGTATGCATTCGTGTACAATTTTATACTTGATACTTGAAACTATTAATTTTAGTCATGTAGATCTGTACATTTTCACGTTGTAATACATATTGATGAAAGATGAGGCTGAATAAAGCAGAATTTTCAATATTCTTAATGTATTTTCTCAGTACTTTTCACCCAAATAGTGACTTCTTCTCTTTATAAAAGCAACATTATTGTTTCTGTATTCCAGCAATGCCTGATGTCATACACGCGGTAGCCAAATACGAAGTAGAAGTTGAACCGCGCGAGGCGTACTTCTTTCGCGAAGGAACAGTCGTCTTCTGGAACATGTCAGAACTGGAAAGCAGCAATTTACTGCAATTCCTGAAACCCTACGAAGAGGACAGCTACTCCGACACACTCGTACAATCGGAGAGCGAACTGATGTCCTACACCCATACGGACACTGGGTAATTAGCTACGACAATTACATCTTCATCCATCATCGTTATTAACGTGCATTCTGTGCATTGCAGAAAAAGGAGTCACTTGAAAGACGGGAATATAATATTAGCCCTGGACGCTACAGACTTGGACAAATACACGTTTTCAAACGCTATAGCTTTGTCTGTGAAACTTGGTATATGGGAAGCGTCTCTGGACCGTTACGTCGATTCGATCGCTTTCGTCACGGAGGACCTGAAGACTGGTAGAAAGATAAATATGAGTAGAGAAGAGGTATTGAGAAAACAGGGAGAACTGTTCGCTCTCAGACATATGATCAACCTGAGCTCCGACTTGCTGGATACGCCGGATTTTTACTGGGAAAGAGACGACTTGGAGAATTTGTTCCAACAAACATGCGGATATTTCAGTATTTCGAAACGTACCAGGGTATGAACAACAATAAGAGACAATATAATTATTAAAATTTCTCATTACGATCAGAAATTGGGTCTATATTCCAGAATAATGTACAAAGTATCGAATAATTCGCCTCTAAAATGAATCTTTGTTATAATTATCCGTAGGTAATGAACGAGAAGATCAACCACTGCGTTGAACTGGTGGAACTTTTGTCTTCTCATCTTAGCGACCGTCACCACGTTCGTCTGGAATGGATGATAATTATATTAATTATGGTCGAAGTTGGATTTGAAGTGCTTCACTACATTGACCGCTATTTTGCGCACCAAGAACAAGGAACTGCTGCTTTCATCGCTGTCTCATAATCTTCTAGAGCATTGATGAGACGAGAATTCATTTTAAAATATGGAACGCGGAATGTTTCTTGCAATGACTGTGCAGTAGCAGTTTTATATCGAATCGTGTGAATATAGTATAGAATATATAACGTAATTGGTGGCTTTTGACAATTGGTACACAGTAAAATATGTACTTGAATGAGTTTTAAGAGGCCTTTAAAGAGCATTTTACGATTGTGAAGAACAGGAGCATTTATTTTTTAAAGACTCTGAATCTGTTACGTTAATTGCATTTGCACAATTTCAGAACTCATGTATAATACGGTATTGAGATATTGTTGATTATAGTATAATACACGTTATGAAAACCAAGAAATACAGTGATATATTCAATCTTTTCAACTTTTCCCATTCATACAGCTGCGGATCGAGAACCAATCATTAACTCATAGCATAAAATATTACGAAAACTGTCCTTTATTAACATTACTGAATGTGTTTCAGTCATAGTGTCGAACATAGATACATTACTTAGCTCAATTTTACGAATATATTGTTGGATCATCATTTTATGAAAACTATGAATATAATCTATCGTAAAAACTCGACGATCTTAAAGTTTTCCAAATCAAATTGATAAGTTACAGTTTGTTTGTTAACAATTTTTCGACAAAGGTACAAGTTTTGTGTTGATGAAGTTAGTTTTACCACTGGAGAAGATTGCCTATACGATAAAATAAGATACAAACAAATATCGTACTTCGTATTCTTTGATTTTAGCATCCAGCTTCCTGCAATCGGCATGTGGCCACCTATTATTCTCTATCCTCGGGGCGTAGAAGATGATTGAGATTTATAGAAATTACAAAATTTACAATATGTATTTCATTGCGATTAGCAATAAATAGCAAACTCTGTCTAGAAAATTCTGAAATAATCCAAACATTACAAAGTATTGAATTATTCAATTCTAAAATTAATTACCAAATTAGAGCTACGTGATAATTGACACAGGTAGTGAACAAGAAAATCAACCACTGCGTTGACGTCGTAGAACTTTTGTCCTCTTATCTTAGCGATCGTCACCACGTTCGTCTGGAATGGATGATAATTATATTAATTATGATCGAAGTAGGATTCCAAGTATTTTGCTATAAGAACAATAAACTGCTGTCTCACAGTCTTCCAGAGCATTGTTGAAATGAGATTCATTTTTCAATATCACAATCGAAATCGAATATTCAATTCATGTTTATATTCAGTTAATTCTAAGGCTCTTCCGAAAACTACGAATTGACGAGCCATCAGCAGGACTTAAATTTTCCCGCGTTAAGGGGAAATGAAAGTCACGTGACCTCGATATGATTTACACTTGGAATTTTCAAACGCTATTTTCTCAGCCAAAACACATTCGATTGATGTGAAATTGATATCAGTGACGTAGAAAAAATGAATGAAGGGCCTGCCAATCGTGGATTTTCGAAAATCGAGACGTAATAACAGTTTTTTAACAATATTGTTCTGTAATCCAAGAAAGTGCTGCCTCTCTCCACGAGGGGCAGCACCTCCTTGGGTTATAGAACAATATTGTTACACAAAATTCTGATTTTGTCTTTCGATATTCGAAAATCCACGATTGGCAGGCCCTTCATTAAGTTTTTCTACGTCACTGATATCAATTTCACATCAAACAAATGTGTTTTGGCTGAGAAAATAGCGTTTGAAAATTCCAAGTGTAAATCATATCGAGGTCACGTGACTTTCATTTCACCGTCCTTAACCACGTGCTACGTGACAGAGCGTCGAACGTGATCGCGTGTGGTGAAGATGCTTTGAAATACGATCTGTCACTTTTATTTCGACGACAAATAATCCGTTGATAAAGTGATGATAAAATAAATAAGTTGAAAATAAAAATTTATCATAAATATTTGCCAAATCCTTTCTATTCTCTTCTCAGCATATCAAAGACGTGGATAAGTTAGGTTAGCGTGAATATTAAAAACAAAAAAAAGATCACAAGATAAACAGAAAAAGCATAATGACAGGTAAGTCGATTCACTGTGCTATTTATTCACAATCTACGATTTATCGAGTTTCCATTCTCCAGACAACGCGTGTCTCAATCTCCCCGTGTCGATGTTGGATCGCGCCACAACGTCGGGGGACCGTGACGAGTACCTGGTTAATCTGTTGGAAAACAGTCTGCCTTCTTCGGACGTTAGATCGATCAGCGATGAATTGAGAAAGGTAACAATAAAAAATTGATGCAATTATTCGAAAAACTAAACTTTTCAATTGAGATAATAAACTGTAAAAATTTATCCTGCTTCGGAATTTGAGATTCTTCGGATTTGTTATTTTCAGACGTTCACGTTCAACAAGTACAAGGTACAACACAGCAGCCGTAAACCGAAGAAGGCGAAGTTCCTCACGGCCAGAAAACGAACGATTCTCGGTTTGAATAAAATAAAAAACGGGAGTAGCTTGAAATACTCTGACGGATTGGCGCTGAATGTACTGTGGCTAGAGTACATGCGCCAGATGCTTGGAGTCAAGACTTTTGCCAAATTACCTAAGCAGCCGATCGATCAGAACTGGGACGGAGTCGGCCAGCAGCTTCTAAAGGCAGACTTTCACGGGGCCAGGATATCCGTTGTTAGATCAAAGTGCGCTAGCTTGGTTGGAATCGGTGGAATCATACTACAGGACACTAAATCCACTTTCAGGGTCATCGGGGAGGATAATATCATCCGGAGTAAGAAGATTGGCTCGATTCAATCTCCCCTACGTCTTCAATGCTTCAGATTCTCATTTTATTATCATTATTAACGTCTAATCTTCGAAGTTTAGAGTATTCAATACTCATTATTGATCTTTAGTAGAAGAAAAGCATAAGCGAACGTGCATAGCGTAATATTAGATTTGGTAAGGACCATCAAACTTGGCGATAGCAATGAGTCTGGTTGTTAGAAGGTTGAATAAATTGTTGGAGAAAAGTTAAAAAAGTACAGATCAAAGTATAGGTAGCCACAGAATTTAAAGTAAATCTTTCTTATGTCTTGTGAATGATTGTATATGATTGTTTCGTTTATTGTGTTGCAGCAATTCCAAAAGACACGGTGATGATCAAGATATTCTTGGAGGATGTGACTTTGAAATTATTCGGTAGAGAGCTGTGCGTGCGACCTGCGGAAAGATCCGTAAAAAAATTCAAAACAGCTCACATGCCCGATTTGTAGATACGATTTAGAAAATAAATACAATTCTCTGTTATCCCTTTCGTATGTGGAACCTTGAGACTTATCGACGATTAGGATAGAGATTCAAAAGAAAGTTGTATAAAAGGTGTTCGTCAACCAGGCATTTGTTTATTTCTCACTGTGTATATTCGTTGAAACACAGTTTTAATTATAATATCTTACAGCAAAAACAATCGAATGCGATCCGAGTTCTTTAATTCATCGATTCTAGATAATTACGATTCTTTTAATTCCATTTTTTTCTTTTTTTTATCTTTATTTTTCAATAATATTATTATTTCATATCATATGTTTGTCTACTACTTATATGTTACACTAAATACCAATATAATATATAATAATATAATTATATATTTATAACATATATGTATAGTTGCTAATAATCCTTGCTTAGTTGTTCTCTTCTTTGCTTTTTTTTTTTTTTTTTTTGCAATTAATTAGTTCAATAATCATATTTCAAAATATTCAAATAATCATGATATTAATACAATAACAACGTACGATTTCGGACCGTTCGAGTTCCCATATCAAAATAATAAATCGCTAATCAACTTTCTCCCCATTCTAAAAAAAATTATTAAAAGACAAAAAAAAAACAACAGTTCAAATTTTCATTCAGTTTGATTTCTTCTTCGCTTTGAAAATGTATATTTTTTATTATTATTATTATATAAGTGCAGCGATGATGATAAGATGGTGTTCAAGGAATGTCGCATACCTTTTACGCACGCACCACCAAGGTTTCTTTTTTTTTTCCTTTGTTTCAATGAAATTCTTACAATTAAAACTAGACTACCGTAAACTCGGGAGGATCAGTGAACAAATTGCACAAGTTTGATGAGCAAAAGTGTAATAAAATAAATATGTGTGTGTGTAGTATAAACAAGACCTGTTTATTCAAATTTAATCAATATTATATTCAAATTTAGTTATTTTTTAAACACACTCGACAAAGCAGACTTGTGTTAACTGTTCTCCGTTCTACTCAATTATTAGGGGGCAATCTACAATTATTTATGTTATGCTAAGACTTACAACATAAAAAGGTTTTTTTTTCCATTTTCAATTTTCTTTTTTTAACTTTCAAACAAGAAACGTGTTAAACATGCGTTAGTTACGCCCTCAATGAAACAGGTAGAATAATCTACTCTGGTGTATTGGAGGAGTAGCCTAAAGCTATGAAATTCAGTTTTTAAGACAAAATCAGCGAATGCTTTCACGACTAATTAGTCAAATGTTAATTATACAATTTTTGTTTTTGTTTTACATGTTAAACGGGTCGCTAAACAGAGTACAGTAGAGAAATACCGCGACGTTATCAACGACGTTTGAAAATACTTCGATATTCCCACAGCTCCTCGCTCCCTATGTGATTTGCAATTTAAATTATTAAGGAAGACATATTCCTCAAAAATTTTGTAAGCCTATTGTATTCAGATCAAACTTTGGACACGGGATAACAAGTCATTTTCAAACACCGTCATCAAATACCTAGCATGTCTCTCAGTATAGCCCAAATGTTGAAAATCTGCCATTAAACAAGTATCCATAGATATGTCAAGAATAGTTGCAGTGCCCCTTAATTAACGCCTCTGATTGCCTCGGCAATTTTATAAATTCATTCTTTTTTTTCTCGTTATTTTACTCAAGTGACGAAAAGCAGGCTAAATTTAATGAACATACAATATATATTTATTTATTCTTCAATTATTCATTATCCACAATTCTTTCTAATCATAATACTATTTGTGGCATCCACAGAATGCTTTTTCCCCCCTGGAGTAAAACTGTATCTTTTTTTTTTTTTTTTTTGAATTTTGTAATAGCTGACCACATAATATTTGGCGGAATACATGTTTTCTAGTTTTTTTTTTTAAATTGATTTATTCAATTATTTACTTCTATTATTGTTATTTTTTTTTAATATATTTTTCTTTTTCTTAACGACTACCAAAACTTGACATTTCAAAGTACTATTTGTCATATAGCAGATTTCTGACTTTTTTTTTCTGTTCGTTTTTTAAACTGTTGACTGTGAAAGTGTTATCAATATAATATAT
>JAEUYN010002229.1:0-122108 GCA_018257835.1 Euura lappo
TAGTTGACAATAACTGAAAACCCGAAAACTTGAGAGGAATTGGCAGCATGTCTGATTTCAGATGGTTAAATAATCTCCTCATAAATTAATATAGTCATGTAAGAGTATCGATTTGTATTTTTATACGTTCGTTAAAAGTACAAGTATTGACGATAAACTGCAGCACTCAATTTTCGGCATGTAGTTAAAATCAAAATGATGAAATACACTTGAATATATCGCATTGAGAATGCAAGAATATATCCATCCTATTGCAATGGACACATGATTGATTCAATATCGGAGAAAAAAATTTATCTGTTCATGAATGATTGTAATTACATTTATTTTCCTGGGTTAAAATTTCCCAACCCATGAACACTTCCTTTTTGATCATCGTAATCCGTATTGGATTCGCGTTATCGTTGGTTCGTTCAAGTACCTACAACGAATTTTGTTTTTGTTAAAAATGTGTGCCGTTACGTTATCTCGTGTTTTATGTGAACCATTTTTTTTCTACAATAATTTATTAAGCGCGTGGAAGGTTCAAGGTTTTGTGAGACTTGATGAAATTATTCGTGTGATTTTTTTTATAGTTTTTTCTTTCTAATCAACTCTATAATCACGTAGTGTACAAATTAATCACTCACTCATATATGTACTCATATAATTCATCGTCATATACGTATAGTCATTTGACAAAGTATTTACATTTATTATCATTATTATTGTTATAATTAGAGATAAAATGGATCGAATTATTAATAGTCACCACGAATACAACTCGCATGCTCCGATTAAAAATCCAGATACCAGAGTCAAGCGTGATGAATAAACACGTATTCATTTTGGTCCGGACATTTTTCTTCTTTTACAAACTGTGATCATCCTATTCATAGAAATAAAGAGGCTTCATTTTCTCCTTGGCATTCAAGCTAGTCAATTGCATAGGCTGTAGGGTGTTGAATCGTGATCCAGTGGAAAGAAACTATCGAAGTATTTACTGCGTATTGAATTGCTCCTGTTTTCAAGAACAATGCTGAAAAAATTCGATACCAATATACTGAGGAAGGTGTTTCAAAAATACTTTCACGATCTAGATGATCCGGTGCGATTGACTGGCGAAAAGTACTATATATAGTTATTAGAAAAACTTTATCATAGTCATCATTCCTAGTTCATAACAAGACTGACTCTGCACATACCTGATCTAATTCACTGTAAATCATCAATGAAATCAAATTAATGGATAGAAGTTATTATATATAATAAATTATACAAGAACACTAATACATGATTATAACAAATAACGTAATGTATCTTTTGAATTGTATTTTTGCAAGTGCAATAAATTTATGCTTATAATATACACCACATGTCCGTGAATCTTTATTTGTTAAAGTTTCAGTTGGATATTTTAAGTACACGTCAGTGTCACATCATTAATTCGTCAACCCGAATGCACAGTCGTTATACTTTTACTTACGTCTATTTTCAGCGGTTCATAAAAAGCCGAGTAACTCAACTGAGAAACTTATACTTACCGCAAAGATAACACTCCAAAAATAAATTTCAAAACAGGGATAGACACGGAACTATAAAAACACGTGACTATTCAAAATATCATTGGAAAAATGAGTTACCTTCACTCGCCTCCACGCATCACTCACGACTTTCTGGCTGTTTGTTTCTCAATGACAATGTGGATGAAAAATGTCATTTTTCAATTCCTCATACTTCGCTAATCTCCACTTGACTCTGTAATCAATATCGTGGGACCAAGATGAACCGATTCATAACACAGGGTCTGAACCGTCTACGCAATACCTGGGTGAGATCTCATTGTCAATTATCAATCTGTCATTTGACTCACTAACCTTACCTCTTCGCAGGGTTTTGCAAAAAAGTTACCAGCCCATCGCAGTGTTCGGTCTTTGCACGTGAATGTCAGCGATGGAGAGAGAGGAAAATGCGAAACGGCCGATAGAGACAGCGTAAGGAAGAATTTCCCACGTCAATTGACCATAGAATGTTCTTGAACATGGTGGCCACTGAAGCAATGGTGACAGAAAATGATTCTTAAGCATACTTTTTTATTGATAATTCATACAAGTTTTTCTACCATTTCCATTGATCAAGATTTCCGCACGAGGAAGAAAGGAGAAATCAATGGGGATCTTTTATTCTGTCTTTTCTTATGGCCGTTCGAATTTCCTGACTTTTCCCTGACCAGTGGCCACCATGTTAAAAGGCCTAATTATTAATTCAGCTTAAACTCGTTGTGAAATTTCGACAGAGTTACCCAATGGTCGATCATTGCTACGACTGCGTAATCGTGGGTGCAGGAGGCACGGGTCTACGCGCAGCCTTCGGTCTCGGTGCAAAAGGTTATCGTGTCGCGGTTATCACGAAACTATTTCCCACGAGGTCGCACACGGTCGCAGCCCAGGGTGGTATAAACGCAGCAATTGGCAATCACGAGCCAGACAATTGGCTCTGGCACATGTATGACACCGTCAAAGGGTCTGACTGGCTCGGAGATCAAGATGCCATTCACTTCTTAGCCCGAGAAGCACCCAAGGCTGTCTTCGAGCTAGAAAACTATGGTAATTTCCACCAGATCCAAAAGCATAATCCGAAATAAACACGACGCCATAAATCTCCTTAGGATGTGCGTTCTCTCGTACCAAAGAAGGCAAGATCTACCAGCGTGCATTCGGCGGTCAGTCTTTAAAATTCGGCAAAGGTGGTCAAGCCCATCGTACATGCGCGGTAGCTGACCGTACCGGACACGCGGTCCTCCATACTCTGTACGGGCAGAGCCTGCGTCACGACGTGCACTACTTCGTCGAGTACTTCGCTCTGGACTTGCTGATGCACGGCGATTGTTGCAAGGGGGTTCTAGCCCTGGAGATGGAGACCGGTCAGATGCACAGATTCAGAGGGCATCAAACGGTCGGTCTCAGGATAATCCCACTTCCCGAATCCATTTTCTAAGTCCTCGATACCACCGCAGATAATCGCTACCGGCGGTACCGGGCGTTGCTACTTCTCTTGTACGGCAGCCCACGCGTGCACCGGAGATGGAATGGCGATGATTTCGCGAGCCGGAATCCCGCTACAAGACATGGAGTTCGTGCAGTTTCATCCAACCGGTTAGTTCCGCTTTGTTGGGTCATTGAATGCGGTTCAAGTTCGACGACACAGTGTCGTTGCCCGACGAGAAACAGAATTTTGTGGTCATTGACGAGGGTGGTGATTCAGGGATCTACGGAAGCGGGATTCTCGTGACCGAGGGTGTGAGGGGCGAAGGTGGATACCTGGTCAACTCCACGGGGAATCGGTTCATGGCCGAGTATGCGCCTAACGCCAAGGACCTGGCCTCGAGGGATGTTGTTTCTAGGGCAATGACGATGGAAATACTCGGGAACAGGTAGATGCAGCGAGTATTGAGTCGTTGGAAATCAACTCCGTTGCTTGAGGGTCTTGAATTAGATAAGTCGAAGAGCGTTAGATTAATTCATCGTCTCTCTATAATTCAACACATGCTAGAGATACGATATCAGCATGTTCAACGAAGCGAGTAGATATTATGGCATTAGCTTCGTTAAAGAGAGAAGTTAACTGAATCGATATCATGAGTCATGACCCAAATCGAGTCTTGGGATAAGAAGATAATTACTGTAATTAGTCGTTGCTTGTGGACTCGAATACCGTCTGAGACGCGATTCCATGAATAATGGATACTTTTTGATCATTCTCGCGGTTCATTGAAGACTTGTTAATTTTCTATTTGCTGTACACGCAGGGGTGTTGGACCACAGAAGGATCACCTATATCTACAGCTATCGCATCTTCCAAAAGACATAATTGAAAAACGGCTACCTGGAATATCGCACTTGGCCTGGGTCTTTGCCGGGGTTGACGTCACAAAGGACCCGATTCCGGTTATACCCACGGTTCACTACAACATGGGAGGAATTCCGGCCAACTATAGAGCCCAGGTATCGATCGGACGGGCCCACTAACGAGGGATAGACTTTTTCAATACCAATCATTTCCACTTGGGAAAGATTTGGAGAGTTTCTAAGAAAAAATACCTAAGGCTTTTCCAACGGCGTTTTTTTTTTTTTGTTGCATTTTTGCATTTGGATTTGCATTTTCACACAGAACAGATTAAGACGAAGATTGTGAATTACTTTTCAGGTTCTCACACAAGAAAACGAACATGACAGGGTTTTGGAACGTCTATGGGCTGCGGGTGAAACTGCATGTGCATCAGTCCACGGTGCTAATCGTCTGGGAGCTAATAGCCTAATTGAAACTGTGGTCTTTGGAAAAGCCATCGCTGATAACATCGATTGTATGATGCGCCCCGGTGAGCGTCACGGAGAACTCAGTCCCGTGAGTAATTGAAGTCTGATATACCAGAAACTTTCAAATAGTTTGAAGAATATCATCCAGGGAGACACGAAATTGAATTTTTCGAAATCAATGAGTGTTACTTGATCCCAGCTGTCTTGAGTTCAAACGGTATCTTATCTCGAGTCGAGGAATATTTCAAAGTATAACTGAGAGTAAAATGTTGCACGATATAGGCAATACTGAGCCCAATTAGAGTGCATTTTAGCGCAGTTATCGGTGTAAAGATAAGAGCATCAATAATTATCCCTCGACTCGATCGCTTTGTACAGATAATTGGCGTCATTTATCATTCAGAAACTTATTTTTCCAACAGCTCACATGTAGCGAGTCAATAGAAATTGTATGTTGTGTAAATTTCAGGAAATTGGTCAGCAATCGATCTGTCGTTTCGACGCTACCCGTTACGCCCAGGGTAATATTCCCGTAGCCGAACTTCGTGAAGAAATGCAGCGTACCATGCATACATATGCTTCGGTGTTTCGTACCTGTGACATTCTTCAGCGAGGTTGCCGCGAGATGACCCGACTCTATACTTGCAACTTGCCTAATCTATGTGTGAGTCGATTCGTCGTCACGTTGCATCGATGATTGATGCTGATTGAAATTTTATCGTCACCCAATTTCCTTTCGCAACGCAGGTGCGAGACTCCTCGTTGATATGGAACACGGAACTGGTGGAGGCATTGGAGCTTCAAAATTTGATGCTCAACTGCATGCACATCATGTACGCTGCCGAGAACCGGAAAGAATCGCGTGGAGCCCACGCGAGAGACGATTTCAAGGTTAATCCTATGCGATTTCTTATTTATGATCGCCGAATGACTCACGAGTATCGCGTTAATGTTGCTAATCAATCCCGACGCGAGAAGACAAGACGTATTTTTTTTTCTCGGCGACAACAACATGGATGATATTTTTGACTCGGACTGTACTGACACGTCCCTTGCTATCTAGTTAGATCTTAATGTTCCGGATTTTTCGAACGATGCTTATAGGAAAGTTAAACAGCGGCGATGAAGTCGAGCCTTTTCAGGCCCGGCTCCGTCCTTTGGAAATAAATTTCATGTTAAACTTTTGAAATTCTGTCCTCATCGGAGAAGACATGTCGACGAGAGGCCACTTTTCATCTATTGCCGACAATCCATTTGCGTTTCAGTTAATCCATTCTTATCAGTTCAGATCAAGAGGCTCGGTAGAGTCTCGCGCCAAGTACGTTAAAAACAAACAGGTTTCGGCTGACTATGATTCAGCCTTCGGACTTCCCGTTATTTATTTTGCTTCCAGCTATTTTTAATTCTGCAAATCTGACTTCACATTCGTGATTAGTGACCAAAAAAAACTTCAAGTACCAATTTTCTTAAAATTATAAATTTTTTTTAGATTTTTTTTGCAGCATATCGAGTATGCAAAATTAAAATTTTGCGAAACTGACCTCAGATTCGTGGTCAGCGATCCGAAAAACCACGTGGTACCAAATTTCATTCAAATCTGTTGATCTGTTCTCAAGATATCATCATTTTTCATCTTTCAGAAAATTCTATTGTAATTCTTTTGTTATTTCCTGAGTTACGTCCGTTCTGGGCTGCCCGCTGAGTTACGTCTGTTACCTTAGGACCCGTCGTTGTGAAGTCTGAAATAGTTATAACGATCGTATTATTACAGACGAGAATCGACGAATATGATTACTCTCAGCCCCTGGACGATCAGAAAAAACTTCCGTTGGAGCAACACTGGCGCAAGCACACTCTGACTTGGGCCCATGAGGACGGATCTGTAAGTGGATCGGTATTCCGATCACCAGAATAGTTGTACCACGAGTATGCTCATTTTTCAGATCTGCATTACGTATCGGCCAGTTATCGATACGACACTGGACGACACCGAGGCGGAACACGTGCCCCCAGCGATCCGAAGTTACTAACGAAACACGACTAGCGACGAAGGCTAGAGATTATTATTAATATTGCGTTGAACGTCAAGTTTCATTACATTGATGAAACGGAAAGGGAAAATATGAGCGCGTGTAGTGTGTGTGGGAATTACAGCTTTCCACCACTGCACTTGAATGTCTCGATCTTGCGTAGAGACCAACGAGACGAGTCAACGACGTAGTCCAACTTACTGAGAACCTTTTGCGTTGTCCTTGTGGTTATACCCACGTCGACTTTTTTCCTCTTGTTCACGTTCCAGATAATTCAAGACACACAATAAAATGAGTTTTCTTAACGATTTTTATTCATCATTCATACATCCCACATTCTATTTATAAGTGAAACAACATTTTTTATCGCTGAGGTAACATTTGTAGAGTCCAAACGACGATGGTTTTCTACACGTTCTATTGAGTCGCCGTTATTCTAAAAGCTTGCGTATTCATGGGACAAGGTCGATTCGATAGTCAGCTGATGCTGCTCCCAAAATTCGGCAAACGAAGCTACAAGTTGACTGCGAGTCTTGTGTCTTTGGTGTTATACCTTAGAAGCCTGAAGTGCCAAGACTCCCGCGTCGAAGCGGCGCGACCGTAGGCGTGTACACAGATGGCAAATGCATCAGTTTAGGTACACTGTTACGTCACGCGAGTGACGTCAGATTTGAGCCAGAATCAGTACCGCCCTTTATTTGATGAGTCCAAAATAACAACTTTATTTGCTGCGAGAGCCTCCAGACTCATAATACAGCCTTTATATCAAATTACAGATTATAACAAAGCTGAATCAGTTTCGTTTATCCGCATTGGCGCTCGATCGAGGAATTGTATTCTTAGAATGGCCCTCGGTGGTATCGTAAAAAAATTAAACTAAATATTTCTGATAGTCGGTCGAATTTGTATAATTATTGTATCCAGCTCGGAGATATTCCGAATATTTCATCTTGTTTATCGTTCTCGACGAACGCTCACGATGAAAACATAGGTATAATCAACCCATTGTGAAGGCAGAGGCGCGACCTGGGTAAATTTCCGCACCTCACCGCGCTGGTGCGCATATGTTGTTCAATGCCTACGTCAATAAGAAATGATAATGATGGTAATAATTATAATTAGCCGAGTGCATTTTCGCCGGGCAAGAATCTCGAGATATTTTGCTGTTTGCTGAACTATAACAACTCTGCGATATACCTATTATTGCAACGCGCACTATTTGCTACCGTAACGTTGGCCCCACTGGCCCGACCAACGTCTGCCGCTAAAAGTTCAGTGTTCACATCGCCGTACGAGAAGTGCGCGAGTGTTTTCCTCGTTGTGTGTCCCCCGTACTCTCTGTTACCTTTGAGTAAAACCGATCGAATTTAGTTATTAATTCACCTTGGCAGGGCCAAGATGAGTACAATGTTGAAAATACCGGGTATTCTAGCCAAGAATATCACCTCAACTAGGGTGGTAAGTATTTTTTTATGTTATATAATTTTCTCAAATCGTAACCGCTCATTCATCTCACACCTTTACCTTGGCTAGATCAGATCCTATTTTATTATTACGTAAGTTTTCAACCCCATCGTCGTTTGTTTTTCAACTCATCCACCGCAGTCGATTCTGTTTCTTTTTCTGTGTGGCTCAGCTGTTCGGACTCTGCAATTTTCGATTGTTTCGATTTATATAAACCATTCGATCTATAAATACACAGAGTTTCTTCTAGTTTTTTTTCTCTTTCTTTTTCTTTATCGCAATTCTTTGAGGATATCCGTCCGGTAAAAATTATTATTTTTTTAAATTATCCCAGTTACTTATTTTCCGCTATCGTCGTGCGACGCGATTATGTGAATTAATATCTCTCATTACGACTGACAGCTGCCAGATTACGCGAAGATGAATTTCGTCCCGGTTCATTCGGTCGATAACATCCATACCATTCGAACTTGTTCTGTGAATCACACACCACGTTCAAGAGTATCCGACTCGAGATTCAATCAACTCGCAGCGACGAACGCTGGACGATAGTTTTGAAGTTGACGGGAAAGTTCGGTAGTCGGATTTATATTATCGTATTTATATAACTTCTCGGGAATGTACCTTACGTGCCTAAGAATTAGTCTATCGTCGTTGACTAAAATGAGAAAATTAGAATCTCACAAAACGAGATCGCGAGTTTTAAGATGACTAGGTTAAACACGACGTGAATCGAACGGTAACGTTTGTACGTTCTTTTAACCTGTTATAAAGTATGAGATTTTTTATGTTAAATTATTCAGCGTAATTATTCAGCGTCAATCGTGACGTAATATCACGCAGCATGTCATACATAGTAGAATAGATATACATATACGGTGAGATGTACTAACGCATGTAAATTATCGAGATGAGAATAAAAATAATCAGTAGTTAATCTCCGTCATAACGTTTAACACAAGTATGTAAAAAGAAAAAGAAATGGTATTACGTAATTATTCTTTTTAATCCCAATCTGTATCAATGCTAATGCTGTAATACACTAGGGAATTAATCATATCGTACGTTTAGATAAAGCTGAAAGAAATGAATCACGTAGAATCATTCTTAAGATACGATTACGAAAGTTGTTGTACATTCGAGTATTAAGCCTGTGGAAGCTCATAAATACGCTATTCTTCATGGTTGACTCTGAAAGCGATGAATTAAGGCAGCGAGAAGCTTTCTTTTTCAATTTTGTTTGTAATTTTATTGTCTCTATTGACGATGATGAAAATTGAAGGAAAGATGTACAAGACTATTATCTAACTATCTCATGAGCCGAATTTAGAAATAACGAAAATTAGACTATTTATTCTTCAAATTGCAATTTTGGTATTTTTCTCTCCGCCTAAAATGCTTGATAACTTTTGTTTAACGTCACATATCAAAAATCGGTTCGATCACATTGTACATATTAGGTTTGTGCACCTCTTCACCAATTTTTATCAAAATCTGGCTATTGGTTTTCAAATAATAATGGACACGAGCATACCTCCCAGGGTATAGGGCCATTTTTTTTTGTTTTAAATCTAAAGCGATAAAAAATAGAAACAACAAGCTCCTCTCTATCTTCATTCATCGCTTCCCGAATCAACAATGAAAAAAAGCGTATTTTTGAGGCTTCAAAGGTTGCCTGTATTCCCCCTTAACGCTATTATCGAAAGAAGATTGGACTGATAATTTATCGCAGTTGTATGCAATGAAAAACAATAATAATAATTAGCAGTGCTATAATTGCTTTACAAAAATCATTGAGAATAGAATAATTTCAGAGTAATCTCGGCCTGCCTTTACTTTCGAGCCGCAAATTCCATTATACTCCTGATGGTAAAGCGGCGAAGGTATCTGACGCCATTTCCAAGCAGTATCCAATAGTGGACCATACTTACGATGCCGTTGTGGTCGGTGCTGGTGGTGCTGGTCTTCGCGCTGCCTTCGGTCTGGTTGCCGAAGGTTTTAAGACCGCTGTCATTACAAAACTATTCCCCACAAGGTCACATACCGTCGCTGCTCAGGGTGGCATCAACGCCGCACTCGGTAACATGGAGTCGGACAACTGGCAATGGCATATGTATGACACTGTTAAAGGCTCAGATTGGTTGGGAGACCAAGATGCGATCCATTACATGACCAGAGAAGCTCCAAAGGCTGTTATTGAGCTAGAAAATTACGGCATGCCGTTCAGTCGTACAAATGACGGTAAGTTCTCCGTAGTTATGAAGTTACATAAACGATTTTTCATCATATTACGCAACTAGAATGAAACATGAAAGAAAAGACGTGTGGGTCTCTTGCCAATGATAATAATAACATGATAAAAACTTATACGAAACAGGCAATAAGAACTACAAGAACAGGTAAAGTACAACGAATAGTTTTCAATAGCTCATTCGTGAGCGTGCAACAGATTTTTAAAAGATTTCAAACTTTGTCTAAGAACTTTGGTCAGAATCGTCGGATGCACAATCGGTAGTAGCTGTGTGTATAGAGCCGGATGCGGATGTGTCTGTGTCTGTATGTGTTTCGCTGACACTCTTGGTACTTTTTTTCTTCGATTGTGGCTTGTGCCTTTGTTCTTTTCCCTGAAAGGAATTAATTTGTGGTAATTTTGTGTAAATAGAGCCACGTACTCTGACAATTGCCAGCCATTTTATACCGAACGAAACCTAATTACGGATCAATACCTCACTTCGCTTTTTATTATCTTTGTGAATTTCATTCACTCTGCAAACTCTCAGACAGACACGCCATTGATAATCCCTCTTACGATACTAGTTAAACACATACCTTGCGTTTCTTTGGCGTGGGAACTTTTCTTGGCGCCGTATCTTTCTTAGCAGTAATCTTGGATTGCTGCTGGTTTTGATTTTTTCTTTGTTCTCTCTGGTTCGGTTGTGGCTGCTTCAGCCTCTTATTTTCATTCGCTGCATCTATAAATGGTTGTTTTTGTTCCATCGTCATATTTCGCCACTGTTCGCCGCCGAGGCTCAATATGTTCGCACTCCTCTGTCCAGCGTGCATCTGTACGGTGAAAAATGTATTTGAAGTATTGAATTTCGGCCAACCCGAAGCACAAGGTACTCACTTGGCGGAAATCATGCATAAAATTGATGAACGGATTCACACTGTTCCACAAACTACTCGTTTGAGTGGCGGACCGCGTACGCGAATGCTGGCCCATCGATGCGCCACGCGAATTGGGCCTATAGAAGCAAAGAAAATTTTATCTTTAAACATTTTTTGAGTCATTTAGTTAGATTGGTCTTCGATCTTGTTCTGTATTTCGGTATGCGGCTCAAAACTATTGATATCTATCTGCAGCAACACAAAATTGCCCTTGAATTCGGTAAATGAGGATCATCACCGAATCATAATATATTATCTGAATGTAGCGCACCTGGATTGGCTTTTATGGCTTGATTCGGCACGTTTTGAAGGGGGTTGAGACTGAGAAGGTTTGTCGAGGCTTTGCTGATCGTCGCATTCGCTGGTACCTTGATCAGGATTTTCTGTACAATTAGGATAGTTATCCATGATTCTTGTAGTTTAACGTAACTTCAAGTTTGTTTCTTAGTTTAACATTATCAGTTACAAGGAATACTATCTGACACGCCTGTCCAAATTTAACAGAGCGTGAGAAAACAGAATTTCAAATTTTTAGGAAACATTTGGGTGATCGGTTGTTATACAACATTTCAGCGTTGCTATGTGACACGCTATTGTCACTCACTGATTTGAAATTAGCTATATTCGCTGCAATCTTCACTCATAGGAATCAAAAATCGAATTCCGCTTCCAAAACTAAACTCTTGAATTATTTTTTATAACAGGTAAAATCTACCAGAGAGCTTTCGGAGGTCAGTCCCTGAAGTTTGGCAAGGGAGGTCAAGCCCACAGATGCTGTTGCGTCGCCGATCGTACCGGTCATTCTCTACTCCACACTTTGTACGGCCAGTCTCTCAGTTACGACTGTAATTACTTTGTTGAATACTTCGCCTTGGACTTGCTGATGGAAGACGGTGAATGTCGAGGGGTTATCGCCCTCTGTTTGGAAGATGGAACGCTCCACAGATTCCACTCCAAAAACACAGTACTGGCAACCGGAGGGTACGGAAGGGCATACTTCTCTTGCACCTCTGCACACACTTGCACAGGAGACGGAACCGCTATGATCTCTAGAGCAAACCTACCCAATCAGGATCTTGAATTTGTCCAATTCCACCCAACGGGTATGTTCGAAAAATCTGAAAATATTCAACAGTACCGAGATTCTTAGTTAACAATAATTCTCAAACTTGCAGGTATTTACGGTGCTGGATGTCTGATCACCGAGGGTTGCCGAGGAGAAGGTGGTTACTTGATCAACAGCGAAGGTGAAAGATTCATGGAACGTTACGCTCCAGTTGCAAAGGATCTTGCCTCTCGAGACGTTGTGTCGAGGTCTATGACAATTGAGATCAGAGAGGGCAGGTAAAGCTATTTCCTAGCATCAGCTTCGCTTTGAATCTTCGCATTGAATCGAAGCAAATGGTAGACCGATATCAAATGATTTCTCTATTCAAAAGGGGATGTGGTCCAGAAAAAGACCACGTTTACCTGCAGCTGCATCATTTGCCGCCAGAGCAGCTCGCCACCCGTCTACCAGGAATTTCTGAAACCGCTATGATCTTTGCTGGAGTCGACGTCACACGCGAACCTATCCCCGTACTGCCTACGGTACATTACAACATGGGTGAGTTATAGTTTTCAGCGAGTGGACTGAAAAGGATAAAAGCAAACTGGGATGATAATCAACACTTTCCTTGATGACTTTCAGGTGGTATCCCTACAAACTACAAGGGTCAGGTTCTGACGACCGTAAACAATAAAGATAAAGTGGTGGGAGGTCTGTATGCCTGCGGTGAATCAGCTTCAAGTTCAGTTCACGGCGCTAACAGACTTGGAGCCAACTCTTTGCTGGATTTGGTCGTATTTGGACGTGCATGCGCTAAGACAATCGCTTCTGAAAACACGCCTGGGGAGAAAATTGGAAGTCTCAAGCCCGTTAGTATCATCGTCTTGCCTGAATGTATTAATTCTAAGGTTCATTGAATGGTCTGAATTGTATCATCTTAACATTTAGAATGCTGGAGAGGAGTCTGTTGCCAATTTGGATGCGTTGAGGAATGCGAATGGCTCTGTAACGACGGCTGAATTGAGACTGAGCATGCAGAAGTCTATGCAGACGCACGCAGCTGTGTTCAGAACTGCTGAAACTCTACAGGAAGGTCAGCAGAGTTCTCAGACCAGATTAACGCTTCTGGAAACTAAAAATGATGCGTAATGTACTCTAAAATATCGATTGATGTATTTTTTTTCCAACAGGTTGCCGCCAGATGTCTGACATCTACAAGCGGATGAGCGATCTCAAGGTCTTGGACAAGTCCATGATCTGGAACTCAGACTTGGTAGAGACTTTGGAGCTGCAGAACTTGATGGTGAACGCGATGCAGACTATCGTCGCTGCCGAAAACCGAAAGGAAAGCAGAGGAGCTCACGCACGTGAAGATTTCAAGGACAGAATCGACGAACTCGATTACAGCAAATCTTTGGAAGGACAGACACCTGTACCAATTGAAAAACACTGGAGAAAGCACACGCTCACTACGGTGGACATTGGCACGGGAGAGGTGAGTGAAGAGCTTATTTCTAGGAAGCAAAAATGTGTAGTATCAAAAGCGGTACAATTGTAATGACGTTTATTATTCTAATTTCAGGTAAAAATAAATTATCGACCAGTAATTGACCAGACGTTGGATGCCCAGGAATGTGCGACGGTACCTCCTGCGATCCGGTCCTATTAGATCACTTAATGATATAAGTCTGACTTTCCCATCCGATCTATATTTTTGTGGTTGAATAATACCTACTTTACCTCCTCGTGTCTCGATGGTTTTAGAGCGTTTAAAACTATAGTGCGAGAGGTAAGATTCATTAGTCACAGAGTATTAAAGGTCATCAGTTTTTTTTTCTGCGTACGTTATACTCATGAATTAACACGTTTAATTTATTACCGTCAACCTCATCGTGCACCAAAGTTGATTCTTGTCACTGCTTATGCGCTTCGCCAAGCATTATTTGGCATCCTTTTAACTGTGAGGATGCTGGTGCTGAGATTTTATTTTTCAACGTTTCAGCGAGAAGAGATCTAATAATTCTCTTGACGAAGCAATACGTTTATTAATTAATAATATATAGTAAGGTATGGTGATAATGAAGCGTTCGTAGTAGCTGTAACCTGTTGGGGAGCACGTGAATCTGTCATAATTATGGTTTTCTTTAAGTTCGCGTTTTCAAATTCAATCTGTCGTTTGATTTCTATTCCATTGCATTGACGCATGCGATGGGATGTACAAGAAGAGTACAAAATAACGAATGGTTTTTTTAAATATACACTAATGTTAGCCTAATACTCCGTAAAAGGTTACGCAATACGAATGAGCCCACGAATAATTTGCGGCTTATTTAGGTACTTATCGTAATCTAAATACGACGCTAAGTCTAGATGAATTTGTTACCCTTCATCAAAAGTACTGAGAATTTAGTGAAACGAATTATAATTTGTATTTCTCTTAAACTTTCTAACAGTATTTCTAGAGAAATGAATTCTCTGTTACTCGAATTGATTCAAATTCAATGAATTGAAAAATAAAAAGTATTCAAAGTATCAGAAATTCTGAAGTATTAATAAAAATGTTTAATAATTGATTCACGATTCGAATATATTGGCTACTTGGAACAGATTATCGATCGTACTATTACCCGTTATTATAAATTATCATTTTTAGTCGAGTTGAAATTGAAGAACGGCTGAAGTTTAGCCACAACTTAATATCCTTAACAATCATGTTCGACCGGGTAAATGTGTGCTGTTAAGTCCCGTGACATATATATTGTACAAAATAAAAACTTGTCAATAAAATGTTAGTGCTCATTTTATACAGTCACACGTATCATTTTTTTCCACAACTTTTTTCTATCCTTCTAGTCTTTTTATCTACATACTAAGTTAACACATCACAATTTCTTTAAATTCTTATCAGTTTTCCTAAAAGTTTACACAAAATTGCAAAATTGTCATTTGAAAATCAAGAAGCGCTTAGACTTGACCAAGTCTGTATTTTTTTTTATCGATACACATGATACTTGCGATTACTCGCTATACTAAATTAGTCTTGTCAACTGAGAACATTATCTAATTAGGATAGAGTGAATAATTGGATATTTCTTAAGATTTAAAATCTTTTATTTATTAATCCCATACTTTTTTTAAAAACATTATGGTCATAAATAATAATTTTAATATTAAATAAAAATTATAACTGAATAGGTATTAAAAAAGTAATTTGGTTGATAATTCATGTCAACCTTACATGCATACTTCAGAAATAAACGATACTTAAAATAAATAGGAGGTGAATTAAATGAGCATGGAGATTTTTTTTTTTTTTTTCATACAGAAATTGATAATGGAAATAATGTTATATACGAATCAATTTTCAAATGTTAAAATCTTTCAAAATACATTTGTGCCCCTGTGCTAAAACAATGTCGTGTCATTTATTGCCGTACAGGAAAATTATAATCGCGATTTTGAAGGAAGAAAACTTTAAACCCCATACAGACATGACGCTCGTAATAATTTAAACGATTCAATTCTTGAGATTTTTTTTCAACAATAATTCAAAAGTTCTGGCATCATTTCTGCTACCCTAAACGAAGACAGTTTAAAATTTCTCTAAAATTTACTTTCTAATTAATTACGATTATCCTAGTAATTGTAACTATTTATCTAATCATCACGTAACACGTATTATAAACACAACCAGACTTTTCATTTTGGGGGGGACGTTCTAACACATTTAGCAATCCCATAGTTATTTGATTACAATTTTCCAGGGTTTCATTTTCTCTCGCTTAATATCACTATGCGATGGCTCTCAAATAACCGCAGCAACAACAGCAATAAACGGACAAAAGAATCTTTCTCTCAGTCAAAGGACGTGTCCTCATTTCTTATTTCTCTATTGATTCAATCATTTTCATCTTCGTTTGTATTAATTTCTATTTTTTTTTCCCAAGATCATATACAATTTCTAGCCCTTTATGCTGAAGTCTATCCGTTTGTATTTTGCTTTGAATAATTTAGATTTCACATTCGGATGAGTAAATATTGGCGAATTATTATCAATGCTTTAGCGATATAATAATACTTTATCTTCTTTTTTTCGGTTTTGTTTCTTTTACTATTGGTGAAAATGTACAAATACGATTAAACATGGCTGCTTGGTGATCGTTGATTGTTTGATACACTAATGCGAGGTATAATATTGTAAATTTTTCTTACACCGTACACAGTGCCGTTATCATTTTAGCGATACATTCCTCGTTTTTCAAAGCAGTTATTTTTTCCAACATTCCAGCTGCGCAGATCTCACGATACAAATGCTCGAAACAGATTTATCCTCTCCCGACTCTCGTCATGTTTTCGTAAAAATGTTGTTGGTAGTATAAAAAAAAACCAAAGGAGATAGAAAGCAACAGAAAAATTCAACGTTTCCGAATCCAAATATGACATCGCATTTTGGGAATCGCTTATCATCATATTCAACGCGTCCTTCGAGCGCTATACATTATCTTGTTGTTTTGGTTATTGTTTGTTTCAAAAATCAATATTACAGACGAACGAGCAAAGTTTACGTAGGCCGCCGCTAGTTTTTCATTGTTTTTTTGTTTCTCATCACACACACCAATCTCCAGTGTCTATTCTCTTCTTTATTGTTTCTCCTCAAACTCCTTCGTCCGATCGACCCACTCCCGCATTCAATCTTCCCTGAATCCGCTCGATGGTGTATGAGTGACGTTATGGAGATGGTGGTGGTTTTAAGTCTTGTGCAATATTTGGGGCTCCGCCTCACTGTCGGAACTCTCCGTTCAGGATGTTGCCCGCAACTTTTCTAACGCAGGAATCAAAGACTCTTCGAGAGATGGTCCGCAGCTGAGGGCGCATTCACCGCTCCACCTCGCCTTACCACTGGCATGGGACTGTAAAGAGACAAAAAAAAAATGGACAAATTAATATCAGCGTCAGCAGGTACCAAAGAACGGGTCGCGAATCGTAACAAAGGAAAACTTTAAACGATAAATAATAATTAACGACCGCTTCCTTATCAGAGAGGCGCGCGTGGCGGATGTATTTTGCTCCAGTTTCACGTACCCATCCATAATGTACAGAATGTTTTTCATGTATATATAATATTGAAATTGAAATTATCCGAGAGTGGGTCAAGTATACACGTATGTATAAGTTTGTGGTATTAAAAACGACAAAACAAAAAACATAATTATTTTCTTACCATTGTGAGGTCGCGCTTCCAAACTGCGTGACAACGTCCGTCGCACAACGGGCATGGACGCTCCAAAGAGTAACCACCGCATTCGCTGCAGTCCAAAGAGACGTGTTGGGCGCTCCACGACACTCCGCATCTGTAAGAATGAAGGAAAAAGTTCGTTAAGTTCGCACAAAGAAATTATTGAACTAGAAAAAGATGAACTGATGTAAGAAACGTTAGTAGTTAAAGCGTCCATCGTGCGTCACTAATAAAATTACGTGACGTGTATTAAGGTGAAATATGCATTTATTAAGCATAAAAGGAAGATGAATTTGCTTTTGAAAGTGCGTCACGGCGTTTTGGCATGAGGTCTTTCGTATCACGATGATCACGATACGTAATATCGAACATCTGTATACATATTTCTGTGTATCTCTTCGAGAGTTGTACATTACAAGAGCAGGGCTTCTTTGTGCAGCGCTATAAATATATAATAACGAGCGCCATTGTCGCAATTTTGAATTCTATACAGTAAAGATCATCAGCCACTGCATCGTTGCAATTCTTCCAATTATCGTATTCTGGTTCATACCGGATTCTATTGTCAGTCTCTTCCAGCGCGTAATTTGACTCATGCATTAATATCGATGTTGCGCATCGGGCAGTACCAGTGTACCAATAGAATGTTTACATGTGGTATTGAATTTAAACGGATTCTCGGTATTCCGGATACTGTAACGGCCCCCGTACGGTACCGTTACGATACACGATGCGAAATAAAACAAAGGAATAATATATACTGTCAACAATTCAAATTCGAAACCGCGATCACGAATTCGGACAAAGACTATGAATGGAGTAGAACAAACACACCTGGTGTTTACGCGTAAGATTTAAGAAAAATTTGCCGTATCAATTACCACCACCTTGAAATCTAAGAAACTTACGTAAAGCAGGAGTTTAGCTGAGCTCGAAGTTCCTCGATCGTCAGGATAGTGTCCTGGTACTGAGGATGAGATCCTTGAAGACCGTCGTCTACGCTACCGCACAAACTGTGGCAGGACAGAGAAATGTTGCTCCTGTAACATAAAAAAAAAAACAATATTTATCACTCTTCATGAAAATCAATAAACAGCAACATAATAAAATGATTTCATGATTTAGTTTATTGTCCATGTATTTCTTTTTGCCTCTTGATGTACAAAACGAATTTTGTGTAACATCACTGCTAAGCGTGAATTTGCGTAATTAGTGAAACATAAAAAAAAAAAAAAAGAAACTGTCTGAATTTCAATGCCTCTTGATGCGAGACACGTTGAGTGGTTCAAACGTGACGTAAAATTAGGCAAGTAGCATAACGCGTCGTTGGGTTCCTGACAGAACACGCGACGATCTCGTGTCATACCGTGTGACTTCGTCTGCCCGTTCTGGTGTCTAGCCTGCGTTCTACCGCGTACAGAGGTTACCATAATTGCTTGGTTACGTATACAGGAAAATTCAGCTCACCTATACCAACGTCGTATACGAATGATGCGACGATATATGCGGACCCGCTGAATTACAATTAATTAAATTCCATATTAGTAGGTAACCGTGCTACTCCACGTGTCGTTTTAACCACCCAACTGCGGGCAGCCAGAGATATTTTTGATAGGAAATAAAATCGTTAATCACGATCAGACTTTTACGACGCTACGTCTAATCAAAATCGAATAAATTCGTATTTCAGAGTGCTGCCTGGATTCATCGGCAGTGTAGATAGTTTTACGTGAATGGAATATTGTTTTTTCTAGACAGTCGACCACGAGGATAGAAAATGATCGAAAAGCCACCCACATGGTTCTTGAACGATGATTCTAATCTTGTAATGATCGATAAAAAAAAAAAAAAAAACGACCGGATATGTCAGGTTATCAAATTTATCGAAGCTCGTTATCGCGACTGACCATGTGGTATAATAAAAATACCTTTAGTCATAGCGAAACTTTTTTTTCTTCTTCTCAACGAAGTCGAAGCACGTTCGACTTATGCGAAGAAAATCGATGACTAACTATGTTTGACATTTTTCTCTTCACTAAGTACTGCGTCTCACGTTTCTCTTTTCAATTATGTATATCTGTATACAAACATTCTTCGTAATGACTAATCAGTTATCGTCCAATTGACGGATCTAATCGAATTATCCGAACCAAACGAACCGTATATGCAATAATTTTGAGAACCACGCGTGACGCATCGGTGAAGATAAAGTCTCGAGAAGTCCCGGGGTGTGTCTACATCCGGCCGCCGAACCCCGGGTCACTTAAATATAGTTTTAGTACTATCTTTGGCTGACAGACTACAATCTACTTCGGGTTATAGCTTCTCATGTTTCCATTCTAAAATAATCGGATCTAATAATAAAACTTTATATGTAGTCGTTTGACCTTTGATCTATCGAAGGAAGATGATTGAAGATAACTGCATCCATGTATTATGTATACATAGATTATTGATAGATTCACGATATTATTCAACATTAAATAAAGACTGGAAACTCACCCGTGGCGGGAAAGGCTTTCGGGGGCAGTTTGGACCGAGGTGATAGACATCCTGGATTTAGATACTGAAACAGAAATAAGAAAATCTCATTAGCTTCCTTGTAGCAGCGTGATGATAAATCGATTGATTTCTACGCATCGCATGTGGTCAGGGTATCGGTGAAAAATTCATTTTCACGCTTCGTTATTTATCTTCCGTCGTTAATAACTGCGTAGTATCTCGGACAGGAGCTGTAGCTGTGATATAAACTCGCATACTTTCTCTAGTAGAAAGCTATATGCAGTATCAACGGAAATATGAAAATAAATGTATTTTAACGCGACTGAACGCAGCTGGTATAAAACTGAAGGTCGATAACGATTATTGTTAGACAGCTTCGAGTTTTTTTCTTGTCGTTTGTTGTCTAAAAAGTTGAAAACTCCCGAGGTATAGAACGATCAAAGATTTCTTGCCCTCTATACGAACATTCGCAAACACATACCTTTCGCGATAATAGTTAATTGAATAACGGTTAAACACTCGCACCGGTTGGTAACAAGGTGTATCATGACTTATGGAATGTTAAACTTTCAATGCTAAAACGTCACACTTGGCTACCTGATGGCATGCAAGCAATTTCAACGAGACGAAATTTAAAAAAACAACCAAAAATGAATGGGCGTGTGCTGATTTCTTATTTCTCATTTCTCATTTCTTACTTAATGCAGCAATGATGAACTTTTTTATACTTGTAAGAAATATGAATGCATAAGACTCTTGAAATTTGAATGTTAAATTCATATCTTTATAAGTGACATGTGCCAATTAATTTCGAATGCAAAAAATTTGAATTAAGGTCGTCGCTGTGTACATACATACAGTTACGTAAACACGCTACATTCAAAAAGTTTTGTCTCATCCAAAGCCATTATCGGTTGACCCGATTCGATCGATTCTTGGTAAAGTGATAGACGAGACCGAATAACGACGAGTGTATCGTGGATCGTGTTGACACAAGAAAAAAGGTATAAAGTGTTTTACAGAAATTTTTTTCTCTCTCTCTCTCTCTCTCTCTCTTCGAACAATTGATAAAACTGGGGCAATCGATAAACACACCTTTTCTCCATCACGGTGTGCAGACTGCACCGTTTAGAAACTGGGTCGACCTGTTGAACAGGCCAACACTGTCTCTTCGGTGAGCTGGCAGATTTAGAAACAAGAAGTGAAACTCCGACTCTGTCCGGTAATGAATTTAACGACTTTATTCAGCCACATACGCAATAATTGTATAGATTATCTCTATGCATATCCTGAAAACCCCGTTGCGCAATGAACAAGATAAAGAAGGAAAAATTTCAAACAAATATACCAATCGTGGTATACATAACGACAAACGGATGTCAGACGAGTCAGAGCAGGGAAAAGGAAACTCGGTATCTCACAAAGTCGCCACAAATTTAATCTACACCGCAGTTAATGCTTATCAAAAAGGGACTTGCCCGGTAAACTGTCGTTTTTTTCCTGTCCTAAACCAGGAAAAAATTGAGTGATATTCGTGAGTTCTTAATTACCGTTTACGATACTTTCAAACATAAATTTCTACCGTTCTAAAGTAGGCATATGTATGTACAATCACACCGGTGAAAGTTAACGGTTAAATCTTTCTTTAACAAAAAAAAAGTATCCAACCGAAGGTTTGATGTGTGTTTTCATGATCGAATCGAATCCAATCGTCATAAGACTTTCAAACAAATGAAAATATACGTAAGTATAGAAATAAAAGGAGTTTGAACTTTGTATTGGATCTGGGTCAACGGTATAGGTAACGGAGCAGCCTAGTTTTTATAAGTTTTTTAATACCTCATCATCTGCGTAGTTGTTGCATAGAAGAAGAAGAACAAGAAGGAGGAGGCAATGCCCTCTTGTTTTATAGATAACGATTGAGATGCGTCTCGTTCCATGAAATAGTGACGTATGTATACTAAAACGTCGAAAAAGAGACTGCGTCATTGAATCTCGCACCAGCCATGGCTAATTTATAAATAACTCGTCACCGAATCCGATCCCGTGGTGCAAGGAACCTATATCGACGCAATTAGATACCGTATGTGTACAGAGAAGCGTGATTTTTTATAGACAATACCTATACTCGTCCCCCAAGGAGAGGGTGTGACGTTACGCAACGTGGAACCCGACCGTGTTTCTTACACCACGAACGCAGTTGATGACGTTGAATTAGTGACGAGGGGGTCTGCGACTATTTTCGTACCGCACTCGGGACTACAGACGCGAGACTTTCTGTACTATACAGCCAGAGACCTCATATCCGTCGAACGTATGCAGGAATGAAAATTTAGCGTCTTTTTTTTGTTGCGAAAACAAGGAAACGAGCGATTGTTCAATGTTTTCGGTTACATAATTGCAGGAGAGAGAGAGAAACATCGAGGAGCCCAAAGCGAATATAAATGTTTATTCAATAATGACCATACATACAGTGGCGATAATACGTTGCTCAATTTGTTACGACGGTTGAGCAACCAGCGCCAGTCCTCACCTCGATAAAAATCGGACCAAGGATCGGGGAAAACTTTATACGCGATAAGTAGCAACCAACGACGTAGTTTCATGACTCGTTGAGGCAAGGCGAAGTCTACTTTCCCGCACGGTGGTGTACAACCAATGACCAATGCATCAATATCAAGGTCGACGTTGCATTCGGTTAGCTGATCACAAAGTCATGATTTCCAAATTCGAATAGTGACTCTGCAATCAAGTTGACGATATTCCAAACCTTGCGGTATCGGCAGAATTCAGGAATGTGCGCGATCATAATTAACCTCGGTTATACCGTTGTATCTCTGAACGCGGAAATTTTTCCCGCCAAGTCATTCACGTTATTTCCCCGATATCGATGAATGGGCATATCTACTGTCTCACATCAAAGACTGGTCTGACCCACCTGGAGTCTGCACGCGATATTTACAAGTCGTGTGAACTACCCCAACGATCCGAGGGTAGTAAACCAAGCGGAAGCTCTACTTCCGAGGTGCGTAGGCCTGCGGCGATGTCGGAAGGGGTGATGCATCGAGGTCAACGACCTGGTTCAGTCTGCGATGCCAGTTGCACAAGATATTGATCGACAAGGGTGCAACGGGAGAGCAGCGACCCCGTTAGAATGCTCATCCCGTCGATATTGAGAACACATCCACCTTCTGACTTCTTTTTGATTTAGACGTCAAAAAGTGGGTCATTTGGACGACTTTTAGTTCTGTGTCGAGATATTTACGTTATGCACTGATGCCTGTTCGCCTCTGGACGACATTTCGAGATTCGAACTTATTTACATGACGTTCGCAATCTAGCTCGATAAGATACGAGGTGTGGACGCATTTCGCGATGTACGGCTGAGTACACGATCCACCTACGTCAGAGTGTATGTATGTATTTTTTTTTTTTTTTTAATCAGGCACCTGCAAGTGTCTGGTTTCAATCGGAGCGCGTGGCTCGTCTGACTTGACATAGTCACATAACGCGTTAGTGTTGTATGTCGGTTTCGCGTGGCTGAGGAACGAGCGGGTTCTCCTCTCTCTAGCCTCGAGTATTGATCCTTTGCCGTTGAGCCATGCCTCACTATTTGTATTATGATACAGAGCATAGCACACACAACCCTGTTTTCAATTTATCGATTATATCTCTCAGTCCGGCACCGTAGCATCATTTCTGACGTCACAACTGAACACTATCTCAAAGTGATTGTGGTTCGTAAAATATATGAGAAACAGTAAAACTGCTGTTAATATATTTGATCATTGTCGTCGATGGTCTGACGTCAATCGAAAGAGTCAGACGGATGTGTAATTGTTCAAATTTGTTCTGGTTCAAAGATACACACAACAAACGGAGTGAAGAAAAAACCTGTGATGACGTAATGAAAGGAAATGGGATTAGGGATATTATATTCCGACAAAATATTCATGATATAGAGAATTACTCACATGAAAGTAATCCTCAAGAGCACAAAAACGCACTGACAGCAATCACTGGATCTCAACGTTTATTTTGTTGAAGAGAATTTATAATTCCCGTCTAGTATTTTCGTGTATTTTGAGAAGCAATGCAATTCTGAAGTCTGATGAAAAAGGTCGTGTTCAAACTTCGCTGCAACCGCAATGAAATCTCGAGCTGTACTGGCGCTTCGGCGATAGGCGCGGCACTTAAATAACCCTGGGTACAGATGGCGCCTCGGTCGTGGAATCCCCGATGCCCGAGGCCCGAAGCCTCAACCGAGGCTTCGCAACTTGCTTCTTTTTTTCCCTTTCGTGTAACGTACATGCACACATGTTTATGCTTCTGCTTCCAGTCGACTCACGGTACGCGGACATTCGTCTGTTATTTATTTACAAATAGCGATGCTGTGTGCCCGGGGATATTCGAACGGTCTTCAACATCCACGCGCTCGCATCCTTAGGGTATATTCAAACTGAGCCATTGAGGACATTTAGTGGGAATTGATTTACGGAATTTGAGACCATTACCGAGGGTTAGAATAAATGACTCGAAACGTAATTCAACCGCCGCTACAAAGGTGCAGTTGAAAAATGTCAAATGAATCAGAGATCTGTGTATAATCGTATCGATTGCGTAATTGAATTTACGTAACATGTATACTATGCATATAATTGTCATGACCACGGTACGAGTATGTACCTATATGCGTTCTGATATTCGATAACGGGCGATAGAACCGGACGTATTGAGCTTTTTATTGATCTATGTTTTTTTTTTCCGAGAGTGTGTTAGGTCACAGTAAGTTTTCCTTCTTTTATCACCACGATCTTTACCAGTCGTTGTCAATCGGGAGTTTGAAAACATATGAACTTCGTGTCTAAATCTTGTCTTCACTCTCAAAGACGTCTTTTCGTCTCTTGTAGACGTCTTTGAGAGTTAAGACAAGATTCAGAGGTCAAAAATTGGGTCATTTGACGTCCACACGACAACTTTGAGTTTTTTGTTGTCTGGACCGTCTGACAATGAATGTGATCATGTTGTAAAATTTTCAGACTTTCATAACGGCGAATCATGCGAATGTTGACGATCCACATTTCAAAATGACACCGTTTTCTTGGTTGTAATAATGATGCAGATCAAAGATCAGTTCATCCCGGCTGGGGTATTATAATTCGATAAGACATTTGGCTTATTAATATTAATCTTTCACGAGTTTTATCCGATAAAGCTTATACGGCCGCATTCCAGACGATATCAAATCCTCTTGGATAGTTTAATCTTTAGATTTCATTGATATTAAGTACCGTTCAGTTTGTTGTAAAGGAAGATAAGACCGGTGGCAGACATGTTGATCCGTTCACTCATTCATTTCTATATTATTTTACCGTTGAATATGAATTTTATCATCGACCCATGCTGCATGGCTTCCGAATTCCAAAGATACGAACATGATTGTTGAACGTAACATTCAACAGTTTCAGGAACGATTGGAAAACAGTATGAAATTTCACATGCGATTTTTTTCAAGCTGACATGTGCTCACCGCGTTCCGAAATACAGATTGAGGGTTCAAACTGTAAAACTTTACAGTAGGGTCAAACGGACAGACTGATTTTTCTCTCTTCAAAAACGGCTTATCTCATTTTTATCAAAAGAAAAAATAATTCACGGCACGATTCGTTGTGTTGAAAATTACTAATTGAGTCTGTTATGCTGTCGGACCCGAGTCTGCAAGTCATAGGCGTAATATTTTTGTGTTTTGATCTTTTTTCTTCAGTGATAACAAATACCACGCGTCGCGCCGCGAGTAAACGAAAACGTGGATCGAGACGTGATTCACGCTAGTATATGCATTCCAGTGATTGTTGATGGGGAGTAGGTTATTTAGAAATTCCATATCACGGAAGTCTTGGAATACATATTAATTAAGACCGCAGCACACCACACGTTGGGTCAGAATTAAAAATGTTCAGTTTACTCCAAACGATGTGAATATTGAACACGATTTCGAAGATCTTGTTTCTAGTTTCTCGGTTTCTGTTACGTCTCTGCCTATGTTGCTTTAAATATTGATTATCCCCCCCCTTGATTTTGTTATCTCTTCAAATTATTTCTGCGTAACTGATTGAAAAACATCTTTCATAGCGGTTTTGTAACAAATGAGCCAAAGCCTGGTCTTGCCACAAGCTTCTCGAAAACAAGTCTGAAAGGTTATCCGCCATGAGTCGACATTTCTCTCCCTTATTCTGGTCGGGTGAGCGAGGCACGCATTTTCACCAGGAGGCAGAATATCAGGGAAGTGTTATTAGAATTCCGAGGACGATAAAAGTGTCTCCGCAATGCCATTCTGACACGTGGGATTTTCCTGGAAGCACTGAATATCAGTTCAGCCTTGAAACGTCAAATATCCTTTTATCCGCACTCGAATTACCGTTTCCATCAACAAAACAGGATTATCATCGATAAAAGATTCACCATACCAACCGCCAATGTTGATGTAGACACACGATGTTACTAAAGCTTCTGATTTTTTCAAAATCCCACTAAATAAAACGAATAAACATGAGACGATTGATTGTAATCAACTTTAATTCCAGTCATTCTGGGATTCTTTTGTGTTTCTCAAGAATTAAGATGCGGAGTAGGATGTCATAAGATTATACCCTCGTCTTCCGGGTTTAGAATCACAAACACTGAGACACTTCGTCTTGCAAAATATAATGCCTTAATTCAAATTTAAATGACTGTAGAGATTAGATGTGAAATAAGAACCGCGAAATTATACCGTCAACCGCACCTGCTATTGAGGAGATGTCTTCCTCTCTAAATTTCTTCTTTTTGAATCAGAGAAAGACATAGTATCAGTCAAGATCGACGAACGATAACCGAAAAGTATAAACCGTTTTTTAATCATGAAAGATAAGGTAGCAAAAAAAAAAAAAAATTCATGCACGTTGTTTGAAGCTCATAAGCTTCTTGTACATCGTTTATCATGACACTGTTAAATATCGAGTGGGTAGATCGGGGGAGATAAGTGATAACCTATACCCTGCAAAATTCATTGAATGTTAGTACAGATGTGGGTCCGTGATGATTCCCGTTTACGATTAATTAATTTTTCGCGAATTAACGATTATGCGACAAAACTATGAGTAAGTAAGTGTAAAGATGTGACGCCACGTTCTTACGTCAGTGACTGAGACACAAATATTTGCCTTTCGTAACAGAGAACAGTACGTAGACATTTTTGTTTTTTGTAAGGGTGTATTCTTGACCTCAGGATAATGTATGTGTAGATTCTTGGAAATGAAGGTCAAAAAACGTAACGTAAAACGTATAAATTTTTGTTCTAACAGACAATAAATGTTTTTCGTCCGAGGAGGGCTCTCCCCATGAGCCGAAACGTTACGTTTTTTGACCTTCATTTCCAAGAATCTACACTTACATTCCTGTTTTGTGTATATCGGACTAATTCGGGTACGTACGAATGGAATCTGGGCAATATCGTACAAAAGCTAGCGGCACCCGGTACCATGAGTCACATAGTGGCGATTCACTACGGTGCAAACAACTTGCATTATGTCGTATTGTTATTGTGTACAAAAGATGATTAGCTCCACCCAACTGTCGGACCTTGTGTGGTTATTTAAGCGACCGCGACAGCCGGTTGCTTGCTTTATAATATTGTTGATGCACGTACCGACAGACAGCTTTTACTGATTGTGAGAATAACAAATTTAGCCCATGAACTTGTCGAGTCTGCAGCGAAGCAGATGAACATTGAAAATTGCGTCTAGGTGCGACGTTAAGGCTTGTCAGATTCCACAAATTAAATTCTGTAGGGATGTGAGTAAAAATATTTTTTTCGATTTTGTTTCACACAAGCGATGGCAGAAAATGAACGAATTTTCAAAGATTCAAAATGTAATCAGTCTATTTTTGTGTCGCGTTTAATCGTTTTTTAACAACTTTACCTAAAACAACTGTTTTCCAATATATTTAGCTCTGCACTGTAAACAGATAGCGATGGCAGACATAAATTATCGAGAAACGTCGTTTACTCAAGGATGATTCGGTCATCGATGTGGATCTCAGAGTTTCACGTATAATGTTTTCTCAATCTGCTCATAACTGGTATCAAACGTTGACCCGGATCAGGGCGGTTGTGTAAATTACATTCAACTAAGACGGACGTTTACTCTGATCTTGACCCAATAAATATTTCATTTGGTCACCAGTCATTCGCACGAACCTTGACTGAAAGAATTTACGATGATCGATAGGAAGCACCATGAACCACGCGTTATCAAAAAAAAAGAAGACACTATCGTGTTCCGAGGCCATTAACTCGTGAAATTTCAACACGCGGGATGCTGCCGAACGTGGGAAGCCTCCGGCTCTGATCTGACACTGAATGATAACGCGAATAAAACAATATTTTCACCTGTACGGTACGAGTCATATGTTTGTGTATCAAAGGTCAGATGCATCATACCCCCAGCAAAGCAAACAGATACCAGGTGTCCATTGAGCGAATAAATGCGAAAACAAAATGTCCGAGAGGAGTTTGTAATATTGATTCAGTTCCCCACGTAAGTAGGTACGTGCGTGTTTCGAACGGTACAAGTTACATGTGTTTAACTTTGCTAAGTAGAAAACGACTTGTCACCTGTTTCAATAACATGTGTGCAAGTGGAAGAGGACTTTAACATTAAGCTGCGAATTCGCAGTTAACTATCGTTGTATGATCTGGATCAAGACTGATGCCCACATAATCTCGAACAAACGAAAAAAAGACAGTGCAAAAAATTCTTCTAGTGAAAAAAGTAATGGGATTTTATCCATTAGGTAACTAGACACTAATAATAGAAGAACAGGCTGTCTGGGTAGTATATAATACAACAGATGTATCGTGTGTGGTTGGATTACAGGTCCCATCTATTGTTAACTCTGTCCAGTCTCATTCCCAGGTATCCCAAAAGCTTGAAATGTTTGGGCGAGTTGCCATTCTTATGTCCGTTCCGTTGCTACATTTACAGAATATTTAGTGACCACGATAGACACTAAAAAAAATCGTATTAACCGTAATGGATTCTAAATTTCGCCGCTTTCTTATGGTTGGAAGGCTAGATGGTTTCAAGTGCAATGTATTAATAAATCAACGCCCATAATCAGCATCAGAAATCAAATTTGGTATCGCATATGACGGAAACCCAAGCGAAGAATGAGGGTCGAGTCAAGTGTTCATTAACTCTTAACTTTCTAAATCACCACAATTTCATTACGAAAGATTTATTGGACAAGATGGATTCTATAGAATCGTAGAGGCAGGTCGTTGATGTTCGTTCTTTTACTTCACTCTTCATAGTCCACAATGGGAGCAGACCATCGCTGCATGGACAACGGTCAATTAACTGCGTAATAATTGACAATAAAACAATCTAAGCTGATTATAAACCGTTTGAAATTGTTAACGAATGAAGAATAGTGTCAAAGTTGATTAATAAAACGCAGGGAACGCAGCAATGAACCAGTAAGAGGATGATTCGGCCTTTGATGACCCTCTTTTCTTGGGAAAGAAAAAAAAATAACCAAATGAATCTATCAATTTTATCAATTTGTAGAATCTCTTGATGCTTGGCGCCAATTGGCGTCTGGTGTCTATTAGATTCTAACTATTAGTCTGACTAGTCAGAATAACCGGTACGATCCAGACTCCATTTAATTACATTGAAGGGCTTCTCGCCTCGACGTCGGTCTGGTTAGTTTTTTACGCGGAATCCTATACCGCATGATTGCCACTGTTTTATGAGAAAGAATTTTATAGACATCGATAATTATTTCCTCATAGTTTGCCGCGATTCGATTCTCATTACGCCTTCGCCGCGGCGCCCATCATTAGGCAGTGACTCACTTATGTATAGAACTGAAAGACAAATCACCAATGATGCTGTTGGGCGCTTGATGTCAATCAGCGCAAACCGTTATCTCGGTTGCAACGTGTCATATAAGATAGCGAAAAATTTTTCCAAACGACTTTTGGCAGTGTTTGGTGTAAATTTGCTAAAGTTGGATATTATCAGATAAGCTGATTAGCAAAACACCGTTCGTCATTGTTTTATCAAGTGACTACACGTTTTCGATTAAAAAAAACATCTTGAATCTTTCACTTTCCTTTGTTTCCTTCGAAGAAACAAAAATTGGAATATTGAAATCGCATAATTGGCACAATTGTAGAATATTGAACAAGAGTAACAGTCTCGTGCTTGTTACACCGCAATCTTCAGTGCCAGGCACGACGTTCTCCTTGGACCGATTACTTCCCCTTCGAATTCAAGCACGAGTGCTGGTTTGTTAATTATAATGATACAAGTTTGAATATAAACACACATAAAGGTAATTGAAAAATAAAATCGCTGTGTTAGTTATCTGGGAAAGTTTCTTCTAACAATTATTTCATATCTTGATCTTGTGTGGGGATAAGTCACGGGGTTTGATTGAAATGGGAGCAAAAACACATATAGCCATGTTTCCACGTGTTGGTATATACTTGTGTATAGAGATAATAACGCAATCTTTCAAATCTTTAAAACCGTGAAATGACTCGCACGTGACTTTGGAGTCAGCTGATAACCGTGACGTACAAGATACCCACGGTTTGAGAAAAGCACGAGGTCTTGGAGTATATATGGAGACAGTTCACATGACGGTTCTACGTAGTGTTTCGTTACTCTGAAAAGCGATTTCAAATCTGATATAAGCACTTTTTTTTGCTATTCTTTCAGACTGAATTTTTAGACGCACACTGCTTCATAGATAATGAAAAGACAAAGCCACTGGGTTGATTTTTTCTACTGTTCTTTGTGCCAAAGACGTGGCCCCGAGTCCTATTTTCATTTTTCTTTAACCTGGCAGATTCGTTATTTATGTATTCCGTTCAACCGAAAGCTGTACGTGAATCATATAGGGCATAATAAACGAGCGTTATATTTTATACCTCGAATGGTTTGTAAATACGCGAGACGACACATGTTTGCAGTAAGCTCTGACTATCCGGGTTATAAATTTTACTACAATTGTTGTAGATTTTTCACTTCAGACACGTGTTGCCCCTGTATGTACGACATCCACTCTTCGCAATTGTACATCCATATTTAAATCGACGCGTAGCTTACACCTGGCCATTAGACTGAAGGTTTACATCCAACTGTCCTCATTCTCGTGTTACCTTTTTTTTTCTAACGTAATTTAGATAAATATTTGAGACTGTGTAAAGACGGTTAATTCGAGTGTCTGGCTCGAAGTGGCGGAAGAACAGGTTCAATGTTGCTTTTAACAATTATTTGATGTTCGTAAGACCTCGTTGCATGATTCAGGCTTAAAATTCCTCGTATATGAAGTAATTCGAGGTAAACCCTAAACACAGAGACGTAGATACAAAACGACTTGACTCGGTTTGGGAATTAAGTGATTCCAGTTTGATCCGGGCGTCAATGAGAGCGTCGATGACAGCGCCTTTCTCGCACTCGTTAATTTATATCACCCGTTGCCTAGCCGTGCCGAAGAGATGCGACATGCGACGATGTCAAGTATTAATCCCGTCAGAAGTACTAACAGACATTTGACGATATAAAGCTCGTGGGAAATAACTGAAAAATCTTTGGAATTTCGACAGAAAAAATTACTTGTTTACACGTTCATCGGATCTTGGATAAACGAAACGCATGCTGATCCGTCAACCCCGATGTCGACTGCGGAAATGCGTTTCACGATTTGCTGAAATAAATTTTTTGTTGATCGAAACACAAGCCTGGTTCTGAATTCGGTCACTTATGTATGGCATGAACTGTGTCCTATGCAGATGATGATGTCAATTTGAGCGGTAAATAGATGATGAGGCATAACTTCGCTGACATCTGTTCACGTGATATTCAAATCCTATCTGTAACCTCGTGCTCACATTGTTTCTGCGAATCGACATTGCTGTGTTCGCACAGGTATCGACTCAGCAGTGATCTTTCCACGCTAAATAAGAGATTCACGAATAACTAATGATTTCCTTTATTCAATATAAATATTATCCTCGAGCAATCAGTTTGGACGGTTTCACTCCTTCATTGTTTGAATTCAGAGAAATGTGACCGTTAAATTTATGTCGCCAACGAGTAAGAAACAAGGCCTCGTGTCTTATGAATAGCAATGAACCATGCATATGGAGTCAGGTATGTTTCCAAGGAAATGAAAGGCGACCACGTTTAAATTTAGGTTTTGGATTCCATGAAACAGCCGAGCGCGATGCAATCGCGTCCCTCGAGACATGAGGGATTAGGGAATCGGCGAATTTACATTGTGTCCAATCTTCGGTATTGCACATTGTTAATTAACCTTGACATTCGAATGACACAGCCCACGCACTCGGTGCTTCATTCTGACGGTCTCGTGGCATACGACGAACGGATTCCTTGACCTTAACGTAACTCCAAACTCCAAACTCCAAGGTTAATGTTATCAGGTATGATGTGTTCTATAGTGTCCACAAAAAAGAGTCCATAGGTATTTAAATCTGGTATTATTCCACACGTGTCTATATACACCTGATTGTGTTTACTTGTTAAAATCTTGATCATTACCGAACAACTCGTTCCCGGTGTTTCCCGTCCGCTTTACCAAGAAACGGACGTCAATCTTGCGTATATAGTTACTTGTGTTACTTTATTTTATCATCCGCCAATTCTACGCTGCGAAAGGCACGGTGAGATAATTGATGTAACGATCTGTCTTCATTGAAAAAATTTTCGCTCTGCTTCGCAAATTAGATATGACGTAGTTAAAGGGCTTCAAAACGACGTGGGAACAATACAAAAAATATGGTTTTGAAGATTAAAATCCCAGCATCAATTTGAAAAACAATAATCGATATCGTGTCCTGAAAATTGTGACCGTTATGGTCCCTGAAGTAACAGTTCGCGAAATTTGCTGCCACGATTCCATTGTAACCATTTGTCCGAATGGCTTGAAATTTATGCAGTACCTTTACATCATCATGAACTAGGCTTTTATTGGACAGATTTTTTTTCCGTTTTTTTGGTGCTGTTATACAGATAAAACCGTTGGTGTCGATTCCGTAAAACGTTATCATCCAGTAAAAAAATTCATAACTCCGCCAAATCTCGTTTTTCCAAAAATCTGTTCTAAAGAAGCTTAGTTCATGATGATGTAAAAGTGCTGCATAAACTCCGAGCCGATCGGATAAGTCGCTACAATGGAATCGTGGCAGCAAATTTTGACGCCACTTTTCGCGGACTGATACTTCAGTGGCCACAATGGTTACAATTTTCAATTCAGGATCGATGTCCATTCTTTTTTAAAATCAGAACTGGAATTTCAATCTTGATTTGACTCGACTCAGGCTTGTAAAACCCCCTTAGCTTGTGAGCATATAGTTTCAAAAAGTCAAATTAGCATTTCTTTCGCCCGGGGTCAATCAACTCTGCAAAACACGAATGTGAGTCTGAAGTTTCATTTCATAACCACGCGCTGAAGCTAATCGTCTCTGATTTAGTCACGTGTATTGTGGATGATTAACGTCAGTATAATCACGGTGCTAATTAGACAGAGTTAGGAGCATTGAGTCTCGTAATTCCAGACATTTCCATTGCTACAGATCACGCGTTTCTCGATAAGTTCCTTTTCTCCTACTTCCATCATCGTATCAGTTCCGATGATAATTCAACGACATCTCCGTAATGTACTTCATACCCGAATGTTCGCCACGCACAAGCAACTCCGAAGATTGATAATCCGGGATAACGTTGAAAAGAATTCGGTTATTTTACCATCGAGAACAATTAATCATCAACGATTCCATACGGCTTCTATGATTGTACCGAAGCCCGTTGCGTATTTGATTACCGGTCGTCCTTGAACCGGTCAACATTCGTCACTGGACGTTTACTAGATTTAATTACGATGCATACAACAGAACGCGGAAGTCGGTTTCCGGATTGTTGCAGTGATTCAGTGCTGCTATCGAAGATCTTGCTAAAGCCGCAAGTTTGAATATGTAATTAAAACACCGATTATCGCCTTCAGCTGAAACGCTGGACTGCGAGGATTAATTACTCGCTGCATACGTGCTTCGAATGAGGAAAGAAAAATCTTGGAAAATCTAACCTCACTGATAGAATTTCGCACTTTTGCTATTTATATCTTTGCGGTTAATGGTTTGTATAGCTATACACGACTTTGCACGCAGTTATCATGCCGATCTTACGCAACTTTAATTTTGATCAATTAACTCGAAGCAATTACGTTACAGTCACGCGTGTTTCTGGTATTTCTTTTTTATCGCCAATTCTCCTCGTATAATAATTTCGACGAGTAAAACACTGGAAAATTTGACATTATGTCGAAAGAATTCCACGTTCGATAACGTGACGTGTTATTTGATTCAGTTTTATCAAAGTGTATACACACAAGTTGCACGAAACTGCGCAAAACGGTGAAACAAGATCAAATTTAAATTCACGAATCACCTTCTGCGGTTTTCAATCCGCATGGATCTTTCTGGACGCACGATGACTAGCGAATATAACAGCTCGACAAACGGAGCCAACGACCTCGAGTTCCGTACGGTGACAATCGGCCTAAACCGTCAATTAATTAACAACAAACGTTTGGACGGGAAACGTTGAGTTAAAACAATTCGATACGGTCCCCAAATGATTTGTCTCGAGGTTTATTTATAGATGTTGGACAAAAATTGACTGTGACGGCATAAAAAAAGCGGAATCGTATCAAACCTCGGCCTTGGCGTCCTTGACAGCGAAGGATCCAATTTGCAAAGTGAAGAATAAACACTCGTAGGTCGCTCATTGTTTTCGGAAGTAAGCCGCGAAGGACAAGATGAACTCTTATTATTTTTGCACGTACGTGTTATCACCAGGCTTCCTCGTTTTTTTTTTTTTCTACAATGTTCATTATGTGTACAGCGTTACCTCGACTAATGATCGGCTTTGACATACTTTTGGTGTACACAGTACCTATCATAGTTGTCGCAGCTGTTAAATCGGAATGAATTCGCACCGACCTCTATGTATAACAGAATGAACGATGAATAATGAGGATAATATCATTTCGCCAGTAAATTGGAGGAAGCGCGATTATCACCGACAGCTTTAACAAACGACCAATTTTTTGTCAATCTTCTTTCTTGTCAATTTTCATTCTTTCATTTTTTTTTGTCTTTTTTTTCGCTACATCAAAACTTGCGGAAGATGAATTTACAAGGCTGAGATTATATTTGATGGGTATATTGCAGGTGGGATAATAAAACGCGCGAAATATACTTTGGCTATAAATGAATACAGTCATGTAATATTGATTTATATGACAGACTGAATTATCGGCTTCTTCTTCATCCGATCCTTCTTCTCGCGATGACGGGAATATCTCCAACCGAATCGGACAATTTCAAAGATCTAATTTAATGACAAATAACACGAGACAATGACACGAACTTCGTTCGTTGACCTACGACGAGGTCGAGTTGAACCATCACCAATTTTTTTCTTCTTTCTCACCATTAAAATCTTGAGATTTTAAGATATATGTCACTCGAAAAAGAAATTAACCGCGGACTTTGTTGGCACAGGATCAAAAAGTTCGAGAGATTTATGATTGGAATTTAGAAATGGAACAAAATTTCTCCAGTTACTGCCTTGAAAACGAATTTAAATCTTCTCCGATGACAGTGGATTTTCGATTTGTCTTTTATTTTCATCTAATCCCCCCAAAGTAAAGTCCCTCCTCCAAAGAATTATATTGTGTCTCGAGTTTCCGATCGATGATAGTAAATATTGGTGAAAATCTATTCTGATATGAGCCAGACATACGTCGGCAGAAAGAGAAGTTTGATATCGCGTCAAGATTTGTGAAAAAGATAAGGATGTGGGATATATAATAACGCAGCCAATCCTTTGTTCTTCTCTAATAAAAATAATAAAGAATAAAATAAGTTCCGAGATACAAACCCGCGCCAAGTTTGAAATGAAAATTAGCGCGTGTTCTTCTCGACGTATACTAGACAAAATTTCTAAGACGAGAATGACAGCTGCTGCCAAGATTATGCTCGCCTCTGGTCGTTCCGTGTTACTCAAAGACTGTCTGGATCTATTTGTGATATTAAAATACACAGGCATACGTCGGGCTAGAATATGAGGCGTAGAAATGATACTTTAATGCGAGTGTGTGTAACGTCGGCTAAGTAACAGTTCAAACAGGACCGTTTTAAAACGGTGTAATCATGCGATTCTACGTTCAATTTATATTACTCAGGCTCCACCGCATCAGAGGACGAGAAAAAAATACAATTCTTATCTCGAAGGTAGAGAGATTTATTTTTGTAATAAACCATCCAAAGTATAAACTCGGTTTCATTTCTTCCGGGAAAAGTAGAAAATAAAATATACTACGTAATTACACCGATCTTTCAAACGTATCCTCAACTGACATGAGAAGGATTTATAACGCATTAGATCTTGAATTACTTGCTAAATTACAAATTCAGAGTTCAAAGTGCTCTTTGTGCCAAAAATAATTCACTCAGAATCTCCTGACGACGTAACTTTACAGTGACAATAGAAAATCGATCTATTGATAGAGGAGATTCTCTCCGGTAAAAGCATGCCTTGAATAGCATCGACAAGACTGTCAGGAGCTTTTTCTGGCGTCAAGCACTCTGTTTTTTTCTTCATGCCTCTCACGATATACTTGAAAAAAATTGGATACTTTCATCCGAGGGGTTAACCGCTCTTCAAGTCAGGTGTAGGGTGTAGACCTGGCCAAGAAGCCAGTTGAAATCAGTTTAATCCATACACAGTCAGTTAAAAAGTGGCTCCAGGAAAGTTAAAGTCAGTTGAATTCACAAGAAGTCAGTTGAAGTCAATTAAATCCACACAAAGTCAGTCAAATTCGAGTGGGTTTAGGAAAGTTGAAGTCACTTGAAGTCAGTTGAATTCACAAAAAGTCAGCTGAATCCACAAGAAGTCAATTAAATTCACACGAAGCTAGACGAATTCAAGTGGGTTCAGGCAAAATGAAGTCTGCACTTGAAGTCAGTTGAACTGACACGAAGTCAGCTGAATTCACACCAAGTCGGTTAAACTCAAGCGGCTTCAGGAAAGTTACAGTCAGTTGAAGCCATGTTTGAAGTCAGTCAAATTCAGTTGAATTCACAAGAAATACGTGGAAGTCGAATTCACACAAAATCACTGAAATACAAGTGACTTTAGTCAAGTTGAAGTCAGTTCGAGTGAGCTGAAGTCACTTGAAGTTAAGTGAAGTCATTGAAAGTCAGTTTAATACATGCAAAATCAGTCACATTCAATTGGGTTCAGGTAAGTTAAGGGCACTTGAGGGTGAGGTGAAGTCTGCTCTCGAAGTCAGTTAAAAACTTAAGAAATCAGTTGAAGTCAGTTGAACTCACACGAAGTCGGTTTAACTCAAGTGGCTTCAGGAAAGTTACAGTCAGTTGAAGCCATTTGAAGTCAGTCAAATTCAGTTGAATTCACAAGAAGTTATACGTGGTCACTGAAATACAAGTGACTTTAGTCAAGTTGAAGTCAGTTCAATTGAACTGAAGTCACTAAACTTCACCTGAAGTCAGTGAAAGTCAGTTCAATACATGCAAAATCAGTCAAATTCAATTGGGTTCGGGTAAGTTGAGGTCACTTGAGGAAATTTCAAGTAATTTGGAGTAAGTTAACTTCGTGAAGTTTCGAAATCAGGTGAACGGCCAACCGACGGGTGGTTAACCCCTCGGTTTCATACACTTTTATTTTACTTTCTCTGAGGCAGAAAGCAACGAACTCTGACTATGTAGGAAAAACCAGAGGCTCATATTTTCGTACCGTAAGATCTGCATCGCAGTTTCTAGACTTGAGAAGTCATGGATTATTTTCAGCAAAACATTTCAGCGTTGCGCGAGTTCCTTTGATCGTACCCCGTACCCCCTTTTCTCAGAGTTAAAGTCTCCGCGGATGCCAAAATGAGAAAATAAACATTACCTTAAGAAGATGAAGAAGGAAAAAAAGAATTGAATAGCTAGGAAGAGTCCGAGCAGCACCAAGAGGTAGTGGTATTGACTACGGCTACGGTCGTTTCGACTTTTTACAAGTCTCCCGTCTGCATTCCTATCCCGGCAGCCAACTACCTCTCCGCAAGAGTTCGTTGCAACGGCTGAAACAACCAGGGAGAGACGAGACGAGGCGAGGAGATGAGAGGAAACGAATGGCAAGGAATACCGAAGGTATACGCCCAAGGATTTTTAAATTAAGTCCATAAAACTGAAACGGGGTTCCTAGAAATGAAAATATTGACCATGCATACGACCTCAAGTGAAGATTTTTTAGTAAGAGCGAAAAACACGTTATTATATTCACAGAGAAAAAAAAAAACCTGGATCTTAGTACGATTCAGAGAATTTTTCCATTCAAGGTCCATTTGAAAAACTGGGATCGAATCTCGTATCTTGAAACACAAATGTGTCCGTATCACCTACGTTGTAAAATCGCGAGAATAAATTACGAAAAAGTTACTTGTTTGCGGACATACGTGTTTCTATGCAGTTGCGCCACATAAATCGTCGAATATATTCGCTGACAATCAATACGTTCACATCTGGAAATCCCTGAGTGTGAGCGTAACTTTTCTTTCTTTTGCAGTGAAAATATTCCGACGTTTTTTTTTTTTTTTAAGTCACACAGTCATCAGCTAGCCATGACCGTTATTCACTGTAATAAACCTACTTTCTGACGAGGTTACGACAGTGAAAAACAATAATACGCTAATAAAAAAAGAGAAAGCAAAACCCTTATTTTTCTCGAATGAATACAGTGTCATTAAAATTTAACGATCTTCAAAGAAAGATATTCCGCATTTCCACGAAATCTCCTATCTATTTCTCTCAACAAAATAAACGATTGCTTCATACCAAGAAGAGCTTGAATCGAGGTGAGGTAGCGAAGGTATAAAAGAGGTGGTGCAGCGAAGCTGCTTACTTATATCATATACCTTTCATCCTTCGTATCGCAACTACGACGAGCAGAATGAGATAGCGTCGTAGGTCCAATGCGACGGATAGACATAAGGTATGAGATTGGTCGGTGTAGGTACTGGAGTATACCACGTTATACTTACTCTGCGCAGCAAGCTTTTACGACCTTTCAAGGTTGTATGTAGCCCCAAGAGAATGCGCACTGAGACCGAGTCTGTTTGGTAACCGACTACCAACAAGGTTATTCGATGTCATGCTCAGGTTAGTTCGTGTGTAGTACAAACTAAACGACCACACAACTATCTTACATTATACCAATGCAAAGATTCTGCAACAATCGCAAGCTCGCGACGAATATCAATTTCGCAAAAAAAAAAAAATATCACAAAGAGAGTCCCTCGCATGACTGGCTGTAAAAAATCTGCGTTCAATTGAACGAGACGTTCGAGAACGGCTGAGTGGTTTAGCTGGGGGGGAAATAATTGGGCTAAATTAGAAGAGACGTGAAATTGACGTGATTCACGGTTAGTCAAGCAATTATCGACGGAATACTGAGCGAAGAAGATAAGGAGGATCGAAGAGAGAGAGAGAGAGAGAGAAATAATAAATAACAAACAATAAAAAGTTGGATGTAAAGACTCTGACCTACGACAACGTCTACTGCACGTTCATATGCGGTAAACAAAGCCGGAGCTATAACAAGCTCAAGTCGTCTCTGGTTTGAACAAGGAGTTGGCTCTGTGTAAAGTGTTTACCACACAAGAAGACGATCAGTTTTTCTCTCAGGTTATTTCTAAACTGTTAAAAAAAGAAGAAGAAAATAGTCTTGAGACTGAGTCAGTAAACTGAACAGTGTACTCAAAATTTCAGTAAAAAATATTAGAATTTGTAGGAGTTATTCAACTTCGAAATTTTGAAGACGTAAAAAAATCTGACACGATCGATTGTTTGCGACGGAGTCTAGACTCGAAATTTAATCAATGGATACTGAGGATTGTAAACCTTATCGTTTATTTTACAGCGAAAGTTAATACAAATTGATAACTCGTGCAATTTTCAACGATATTGTAACGTCCCGGATTTTTATCGTCGTTTGCCGGATAGCTATTTACTGCAGTGGACGATATCCAGGACGTGTACTCCTCGTGTCGTATAGACACGGCAGTTACCGACTTGGTCGGTTGGATTAGGTATCAGGTAGGTGTGCGGGAGTTGGGTGCTCGGACTTCCACGAGAAACAGCCGTCAACACGCATTGGCTGACAATGACCGCTCGCAGAGCCGAAGGAGTTGGTAGTTCGAATACAAGGAGAAACGGCCGTTGATACACAATGACCAACAAGGACCGCTCGATGTATCGAAGGAGAGTGGTCGTTCGAATCTTACGAGGAACAGCCGTTGATACGCAGTGACCAACAATGACTGCTCGCAAGACCGAGGGAGGGTGGAGGTTCGAATCTCACGAGAAACGGCCGTTGATACGAATGATCAACAATGACCGCTCGCAAGGTCGAGGGAGGGTGGAGGTTCGAATCTCACGAGAAACGGCCGTTGATACGAAATGATCAACAATGACCGCTCGCAAGGTCGAGGGAGTGTGGAGGTTCGAATCTTACGAGAAACAGCCGTTGATACGCAATGATCAACAATGACTGCTCACAAGATCGAAGGAGTGTGGAGGTTCGAATCTCACGAGAAACAGCCGCTGATACGCAATGATCAACAATGACTGCTCACGAGATCGGAGGAGTGTGGAGGTTCGAATCTCACGAGAAACGGCCGTTGATACGCAATGATCAACAATGACCGCTCACGAGATCGAAGGAGTGTGGGGGTTCGAATCTCACGAGAAACGGCCGTTGATACGCAATGATCAACAATGACCGCTCGCAAGATCGAGGGAGTGTGGACGTGGAATTCACGAGAAACAGTCGTTAACACACATTGGCTAACAATGACCGCTCAAGAACCCGGTGGACTGTAGGTGTTGGGGTTTGGTTTTGAAAATTTGGATTGATTGTTGCTGCCGCTTGTGTTTCCGGATAAATGATGAATCCGGTGTTTCGTAATTTTACAAAACTGAAATTTATTTTTTTATTCTCACACTCGAAATTGATATTCAAATGGTTTGACAAATTGTCGATACTAATTAATTTTACTCAGATCCTCTATCGGATTCCTGGTGGTATTATATGTGATCGAATCGCTATGATATCGATGAAATGTAATTTATGTGGATCCTTACTCGGTATCCGTATAACCAATGTTAAATAAATTCTAATTGAATTTGATAATCTGATTTTTTGTAAGCAAGTACGATTTGACTAGAAGTGTTCGCTTAGCAGGCGCGTGGCCGACTAGCTTGTCCAGCTGAGCGCGTCTCTGCCTATATAGCGACGACGCGTTATTCCTCGGTGTTCCATCCGCTTCTATAGATCCCGAGTCATTGCTTCTAGAAGGTTCTACTGCGTTCCGCGAGATAATAGGATATTCTATGACATTCTATGCCGATTATCTCTTGAACTAATAACATTATGACCTTATGCCATATGAGAATTCTTTCACAAAATCGATGATCTACAATAATTGATTATCATAATTAGGGAATTTGCGATTCCTTAATTATTCTGGAATTTATATCGTACTTGCTTGCTTATTATACCTATGTTTGTGTCATTCTGACAAAAGGAATAGAAAAATAATTGAATTGGCTCGAAATTACAGTGTGTCAGTTGGCCTGTGCGCACTGTTGAAAATATTTAATACAAAATTATCTATAAGACGTTTTAGGCGTCGCATTGCCCCCTTTTAACGTTTGCATAGATGAAAAAAAAAATATTTTGAATCTTGGAAACTTTAAACTAATCAAACAAATAATTATGAAATCTGAATCACCAAGGTCACTGGACTTATAAGCTAAATATTTACATAAGATGATCATATTCACAGTCTTCCTTCTCTGGGTTGCTGACCTCCCGCTGTGTCTATCCTACACGCACGATGGCAGCCACGATCGAACGGTCTCGTCCGTCAGCTCCAGGATGTCCTCCACGTCCCATTCATCCTTCTCTTTCTGCTTCGGAGCTGCTTCTGCTACCTGGGGCTCGATGGTCTCGTCGGTTGTCATTAGTACGTCGTTTGTTCCGGGATTTTCGTCTTCGCAGCGGACGTCGTCTTCCGGTATTTGAGGCATATCTCGCTGTATATCCTGACATGCGGATATCTGCGTGTCCATATTGGTCATCTCGCCCTTCATCTCGGCGATAGCGGTCTTATTGATGTGCATCTCGATATCGACGTTATGGATCTGTTCTTCGACGGCCTGGAGTGCAGCTCTAGCGGCTTCGATCCTGTCCAGTGGTATAGACACTTTGATCGATTTCTGTATCTTCGGTTTGGATCTTTTAGGCCGTTGCTTCGCCGCGCCTAGGTTGCCCTTCATGAGGGGCGCGTCCTTTCGGGTAACCGTCTCCGGGATATAGGCCTCCTCTGCGGGATGGTTATTGTTTTCATCCATCTCCATGGTTTCCTCACGTTTGGTTGACTGTTGACCGCTAGTGGATGGTATGGGTGACGTTTCCGGGTATACATCCTCCTGCCTCTCCGCGTATCTCTTCCACTGGGCCGGTGGTTGTTCGTCGACGGTTGGTGGTGCTATGTTTGAGCCTGCGCTCGCGTGTCCATCCGCGCATCTTCTCCACTGGGCTGGCGGTTGGCAGTTGGTCGGGAGGATCTTCTTCGACCTTTTGTTATTCCAGTCCTTATTGCAGTACTGAGTAAATTTATCCTCCGTTTCTATGACGTTCCCATAAGCCGCTACGCCACCTCTGTATGTTCCGGGTCCTATTGGCCATCCTCTTCCGGACGGATATGCGAGGCGTCGGATGTTGAAGTGCAACGGGTTGAACTCGCTATTTTGCCTCTCCTCCGTTGCTTGTACCGCGGCGTCGCAACGTGCGATTCTCTCGGTTTGGGTCGCTACAGCTTTCCCTCTCATCGTTGTTGCTGTTACGATTCCCGAATTCAAACTGTATAGATTAGCTCTGGATTTTCCTCTTATATACATTCCATAGCGAAGTTTGCCCAGTTTTTCTTTGATTCGAGTCCTAATCCGAAACATTCTAGAAGGTTCGAGATCTTCGTCGATTTTCCTTTGCTCGGATATTTGTGATTCTAATTTCGTTTAACTTCGGCTGGTTTCGCCTCTTCTCGGGACCGGCGGTATCTTTTCAAATTACTAGCGTGGAACTTTCCCCTTTCCTTTAACGATATAGGGTCGGTCAAGAGGTAAGTAGCTGCACCCAGTTTTTCTTTAATCGTGTATGGACCCTCGTAGACGGCGAAGAATTTTGCGATCTTCTGGTCTTCTACGTCTGAGACGTTGTTTGCCTTGACCAGAACCTCCTCCATCTCTTCGAAACCTTCGTCGGTCTTGGTTCGGTTGAACCTTTGAGCACGGGCTTTTCCCTTCCTTTTTATGCGGTCCTGCGCTAAGCACAGTTTTGTCTCGTAAGGGATGTCATTCTCCGGTAAGGTGACCGGTAGCCACTTCTTCCAGATTCGCGTTGGTTTCACGTTCAGGTGTAGTTCCAGCGGTGTCATTTCCGTAGTGTCGTGATGGGTCTCGTTCAGGCAATTCTGAATTCTCTCCGTGTATATGGCCCATCCTGTGTGTTTTTCTTCGACTAGGGTCCTAAAGAATCGCCCAAGTTCCCTATTGACTCGCTCGACAATATTTCCTTGCGGGTGTCTAATTGATGAGAATACCAATTCTATGTGCTCGATCCTTAGCTTGTCTGCCCATTTTACTGAGGTAAACTGGGTGCCGTGATCACATTGTATCCTTTTTGGCTTGCCGTACTTCGGTATATAGTCGTTGAATATCTTTCGTATTACCGTGTCAGTATTTGCACGTTTTATCGCGTACAGTACGACAAGTTTGCTGAACGCGTCCAGGGTTACCAGGATATGTTTGGCTCCTCCCCGGGACGTCGGTAGTGGACCGTAGAAATCGATTGATAGGAGATCTCTAGGTCCTTCGGGTACGATGTTTTGCATCTTCGCTTGGCATGCCTGCGTTGAGTGCTTGTGCCTTTGGCATGCGTCGCAGGTGGCTATTAGCTTTTCCACGCTGTGTCTGAGTTTTTTCGCGCAGAAGTCTTCCGATATCATTCGGTACACCTTCTTTGCCCCTACGTGCCCGTATATTACGTGCAATTCGGACGCGAGCTTGGTTAGGTATGTCCTTGGCAACATTATTTTGTCGCTACCCGTTGTCGTGTTGGTTTTACACAGTACTCCGTCTCGTAATGTGTATCTGGTGTTCGTTGTTTCATGAGGTTTTTTGGTCAAGCCTTGGATTATTCTCTGCAGCTCGGGATCCTCGTTTTGCAGCTGCTTAAGGCTCTTCACGCCCCGTATTAATTCCTTGCTTGGGCTTTGTAGGAGGATTGTTGCGATTTGAATTTCCTCCTCTCTTCCCGCTTCTCTGTCGATACCATGGTGATAGCGTCGACTCAATACATCGGCTACTACGTTCCTTTGGCCGGTGATGTGTTCGATCTCAAGATCATAGTCCTGGATCGCTAACATCCATCTTCGTAGGCGTGCGTTGTTAAATCGGCTTGTTTTAATGAACGTTAACGCTTGGTGGTCCGTTCGTATGAGTATCTTCGCTCCCCTTAGATAAGTGCTTAATTTTTCCAGGGCCCACACTATTGCGAGTAATTCCTTCTCTGTGGTAAAGTATCCCAATTCTGCTCCCTTCAGGGTTCGGCTTATGAATGTCACGACCTCCTCCTCTCCTGCGTCGTTTCGTTGTGATAGTACCGCGCCAATCGCCACGTCACTCGCGTCCGTGGTCAAGATGTACGGTTTCCTTGGGTCCGGGTGTGCCAGGATCATGGTTTCCATGAATAGGTCCTTGACCCTCTCAAAAGCTTCCTGGTGATCGTTCGTCCATACGTATTTTACGCCCTTTTTTATCAATTTCAACAGAGGTGCGATCTCTTCGGCGTAATTTTTTGTAAACTTTGCGTAGAAATTGATGAAGCCGAGGAATCCCCTCAATTGTTTTATGTTCTTTGGCCTGTGGTAGTCCTTGATTGTCTGGATTTTTTCTGGCTGGGGTTTGAGTCCATCCACGGATAAGATATGCCCGAGAAATTCGGTCTCTTTTCTTGCGAACTTCGATTTCTTGAAGCTGAGCGTCATGTTGCTCGCGCTGAATCTTTTGAACAGATTTTCCAAATGTTCCAAATGTTCTTCGAATGATCTAGAGATGACCAGCAAGTCGTCTACGAAGTTTATTACATAGTCGTCCAATCCTTGTAGCACGGTGCTGAGGCCTCGAATTAATGCCGCGCTACTAGTCTTTAGCCCAAATGGCGTGACGTTAAACTCGTAGCATTGTCCCTCAATGCGGAATGCCGTGTATTTTTTACTGTCTTCCTTTAGCGGGATTTGCCAAAAACTACTAGTTAGGTCCAGGCTCGTCATCAGTCCCACGGAATGGCATTTTTGGAAGATTTCCGCGATACCTTGTGGCGATTCGTGGTCATCCATGAGCCTTTTATTCAATTCCCGTGCGTCTAGGCAGAGGCGTACTGATCCATCCTTCTTTATCACGGTAACCACCGGATTCATGTACGGACTCATTGACCTTCGTATTATTCCGTGTTCCATCATCCTTCTGACCTCCGCACGCACCCTATCCCGATATTTCATCGGTACTGGGTATGGCTTTGTTATGATAGCCTTGTCGTCGACCAGCTTCAGCTCATATTCGAACATAGCCAATACCCCGGGTTTCTTCTCGAATACGTTTTTGTATTTGTGGATGAGGTTTTTTAATCGTTGTCTCTCATCGTTGTTGATTTCCATGCACGAGTTTATCTTCTCCTCAATCTCCTCAACGGAGACCTGGAGTATGTCCTCGCCTTCGTCCTCGTTTTGAAGACTCCCCGTGTCTTGTTCGTTTAAGCCGTCTGTGGTTCGCGGCTCCAGCGAATGCGCTTCATCTTCTTCGCAATCCACTCCATCGATCTGCATCGTGTGGTCTTCGCAGAGGTGGCTTGGGGTATCATCCTCTCGGTATGATACTTTCATCGTCTGTCCCTTCATGGTAATGACTTCGTCATGGGTGTCAATCATCATTCTGAATAACCTGTGCGTATCGTACCCCAATATGCAATCTTTCACTAGTTTTGGTATCACCAGGTAGATCACGTCCTCAGTAGCATTCCCTATAGAGGTTCTCATGCGTACTTGGATTTTCAGCCGTGCCGATTTGTCTCCCGTCGCCCCCTTTATCATCTTTCCGGTCAGAGGTAGTGTCGGGCATTCTTTGAATTTCCCCTTGTTTGCCTCGTAGAATTCGCCGGATATACAAGTCACCTCGCTTCCGGTGTCTATCAGAGCGTTGGTTTTGACTCCCTCCACGGTGATCTCGAGTTCTGGGCAGCGGCATTTCACGACTTGTGTGTCCGCCTTGTCGTTTTCGTCCAATAGGTCCCTCCTGGGATCCTCGAATATCGTTCGGATGTTTAGTTCCCTCATCGTAGCGTCCATGCCTTCTCCTTCGTTAAACGTTTCGTCTACTAAGATTTGTTCGTCGTTCGGGCTATCTCCGGTTTCGATTGTATCGCTTCCCTCGTATCCCTCTAATTCGACGACGTTGACGTTTGCGTGCGGGTTCCTTGGCGGGGTCTCCCGGCGCCAGCGTGTCTGGTCTCCTTGCTGTTGATTTCCCGTGCGCCTCCAATTCTCCGCAGGTTTCTCACGGTTTTCTCGCGTTGTGTTTTGACCGGTTCTATTGTTATATGCCGTTGGTTGGCTGTCTTGGTGGCCGGGGTGTCGTGTATTATTCGGACTTGTCGTCGCTTGCACTCTTCTTGGGGTTGATTCGTTGTCGAAGTCTTCGAGTAGTTCGAATAGTTCTTCTTTTTTGTTGAAGTGTCGTCCCCTGATTGCGAATCTCACCTCGCGGTCGAAATGTGTCGATATCTTTCTAATGATCTCCGCGTCGGGATAATCATTTCCCAAGTCCTTGGCTGTTCCGAATATGTTTGTTGCATAATCTACCCGTGACATTTTCCCGGTCGGGTCGTATTTCCCGAATTCGATCTTTCGACGCAACGTGTCTCGAATCGTCGCGTTCCAAAATCTCTCCTTGAATTTTCTTTCGAAGTCATTCATATCTTGAATGTCGTTTTCCATCAGATACCACCAATCCTTCGCGGGTCCTTCCAAAGTTTGTGAGATAAGGTATATCGCCTCTCTAAACTCTGGATTCGTGACTTCGAGGTATTGGCGAAGTTCCGATAAAAATTTCATCGGTTTGTCTCGTGCCTCGCCCTTAAACGTAGGCGGTTTGAATTTCATTCGTGGTTGGAAATTCATCGAAGAATTCAAGACTCCTGACGTAGACGGTCGGATCCTTGAGATCTTCTGCAACTCTCTGTTGGTATTTTCCACTTTCTCTTCGATAGTTGTAATAGCCTTCGTGCATTTTTCTATAGTGGGTTTCAATCCTGTGGTGATTTCCCGCTGTATAGTGAGTACTGCTACACTGTCGTGGTTTACGTCTTCGTCCATAAACTTGATCTTGTTCTCGAGGATTGCCAGACGTTCGTTAACTTCTGTGCATGTTCCAGTGAGTGTCGTTATGTAGTCTTTTAGCTGACCCATCTCTTCCTTTTGCTTGCTCTCCTTTTCTTCCTGTTTCTGGAAGTACTCTTCTAGAGCTTTGGCGGTGTCGCTCATTCTTTCATTTACCTTATACATGCTCTGGTGGAGTAGTGCGGCACATTCAGTCATTTCGCCTTCCCATCGAAGCTTTTTACCTTCGAGTGTGATGTTTTGTTCTTCGTCGCTGGAGAGGATGTTTGGTGATTTTTGCTGTTCCTCACTAATGATCTGGTCCATCGTCGACCTCATGTTCACGACTAATTCATCCAATCGGTCGTCCCCGTCTCCTTTTGACGAATTTGAGCCTGTCCGAGCTCGTGTTTGTCTTTTTGGTGGCATGTTGTGTTTATTTCGTGATTTTCAATTCTTTGGACCTTTCTTCAGGTCCCTGTTCGGGCGCCAAATGTAACGTCCCGAATTTTTATCGTCGTTTGCCGGATAGCTATTTACTGCAGTGGACGATATCCAGGACGTGTACTCCTCGTGTCGTATAGACACGGCAGTTACCGACTTGGTCGGTTGGATTAGGTATCAGGTAGGTGTGCGGGAGTTGGGTGCTCGGACTTCCACGAGAAACAGCCGTCAACACGCATTGGCTGACAATGACCGCTCGCAGAACCGAAGGAGTTGGTAGTTCGAATACAAGGAGAAACGGCCGTTGATACACAATGACCAACAAGGACCGCTCGATGTATCGAAGGAGAGTGGTCGTTCGAATCTTACGAGGAACAGCCGTTGATACGCAGTGACCAACAATGACTGCTCGCAAGACCGAGGGAGGGTGGAGGTTCGAATCTCACGAGAAACGGCCGTTGATACGAATGATCAACAATGACCGCTCGCAAGGTCGAGGGAGGGTGGAGGTTCGAATCTCACGAGAAACGGCCGTTGATACGAAATGATCAACAATGACCGCTCGCAAGGTCGAGGGAGTGTGGAGGTTCGAATCTTACGAGAAACAGCCGTTGATACGCAATGATCAACAATGACTGCTCACAAGATCGAAGGAGTGTGGAGGTTCGAATCTCACGAGAAACAGCCGCTGATACGCAATGATCAACAATGACTGCTCACGAGATCGAAGGAGTGTGGAGGTTCGAATCTCACGAGAAACGGCCGTTGATACGCAATGATCAACAATGACCGCTCACGAGATCGAAGGAGTGTGGGGGTTCGAATCTCACGAGAAACGGCCGTTGATACGCAATGATCAACAATGACCGCTCGCAAGATCGAGGGAGTGTGGACGTGGAATTCACGAGAAACAGTCGTTAACACACATTGGCTAACAATGACCGCTCAAGAACCCGGTGGACTGTAGGTGTTGGGGTTTGGTTTTGAAAATTTGGATTGATTGTTGCTGCCGCTTGTGTTTCCGGATAAATGATGAATCCGGTGTTTCGTAATTTTACAAAACTGAAATTTATTTTTTATTCTCACACTCGAAATTGATATTCAAATGGTTTGACAAATTGTCGATACTAATTAATTTTACTCAGATCCTCTATCGGATTCCTGGTGGTATTATATGTGATCGAATCGCTATGATATCGATGAAATGTAATTTATGTGGATCCTTACTCGGTATCCGTATAACCAATGTTAAATAAATTCTAATTGAATTTGATAATCTGATTTTTTGTAAGCAAGTACGATTTGACTAGAAGTGTTCGCTTAGCAGGCGCGTGGCCGACTAGCTTGTCCAGCTGAGCGCGTCTCTGCCTATATAGCGACGACGCGTTATTCCTCGGTGTTCCATCCGCTTCTATAGATCCCGAGTCATTGCTTCTAGAAGGTTCTACTGCGTTCCGCGAGATAATAGGATATTCTATGACATTCTATGCCGATTATCTCTTGAACTAATAACATTATGACCTTATGCCATATGAGAATTCTTTCACAAAATCGATGATCTACAATAATTGATTATCATAATTAGGGAATTTGCGATTCCTTAATTATTCTGGAATTTATATCGTACTTGCTTGCTTATTATACCTATGTTTGTGTCATTCTGACAAAAGGAATAGAAAAATAATTGAATTGGCTCGAAATTACAGTGTGTCAGTTGGCCTGTGCGCACTGTTGAAAATATTTAATACAAAATTATCTATAAATTTAACTCGTGCAATTTTCAACGATATCGACGATTCGCGACCCAACGAGACATCGCATGAGTTTCAGATTCCGCCTATTCACGGTCATAAATAATCATGATAATAATAAATCGATATTATTCGAACGTGAATACAATTTCAAGCATCGTTCCAGTCTACCATAATATAATAGTACTCGCGTGATTATCGATCGAATTAATTGTCGAATGAGCGATTAGGTAAGTAGGTATAGCAGTAATTCGAGATCGATTCACCGTCCGGAGACTGGCACGAATCTATTATTTTCCCCAGGTTCTTATGCGACGTAATTTATCCTGAAGCCTGGTACCGACAGCCAATACCGTTTCTCGATTGTTAATTAAAGTGTATTATTCAGTTTTCTGTCCCAAAATCTCGGAAGTACTCCGTTCCGCTCAAAATCGCAATTGAATATCAGCTTGATTGAAGTCCACAAGCCCCAGACAGTGAGCTTACGTCGAACGTAGAAGCCATTAGTTTGGTACAAGGTTAAGGTCACCGTTATTTAAGCTCGTCGCGTCGCTAGGAATCATACGATCAGAGGTTACTCCTTATTTTTTTCATATAAAACGGTTTAATGAGAAAAATCTAAACTTTCGCTCAGTCGATGATTACAAGTCAGCTGATCGATTGAAGTCAGCGATCTAAAAGAGGTCGTGGAGGGTCGCAGGGTCGAGGGTCTACCAGTAGCGATTATTGCTGAGGAAAATTCCGTTTGGTGGGAACTTGAGCGATTATATTCTCTGTAGGTAATATCGTTAGTCAATTGGCACAAGTCACTTGTGTGTCATTTGAAAATCTAGACGACGTATAAGAGTACAATGACTCGTGACGATATATGTATATAATAGGACTAAGAGTTACCCTTGGAGTAGTTTAGCGGAGACCTTTTAAAAAATTAGTCCTTGAGGCTACGTTTTATTTAGCAGACCAGAAATATTTTTTACATCTTCTTTTATTCAGCAGTTAGTCTGATGTTTATGGATGAATGGTTCGACGGTCTCGGGGCTGATATTGGATACATTTTTAATTATTATACCCACGCTACGAGGCGTGTAATGCGGAAAAGCTGCTCTACGATGATTGATCGTTGATTTAATGGTAGTTACAGCGGGTACTACGTCAATGAATCATCGTTGTTCAATTCTGCGCAATATTTACTAAACACGTTTGATCCACGTGCGTTTGACTCGTCCGTATCTTACGACGATGAATAAAGTATTATCTGAAATTCAAACTTCGGAACGAGTTATCTATATTGTGTCTATTCATATTTTATTGCTCACCGAAGAGATCTCATGTTAAACGTTGAATGGATTTCTCCAGACAGACTCTAACGTGTGGAATGATAATTAATGCAGGAATTTTTCTTGTTCAACAATTTGCGTATAATCCTGCGCAGAATTAAACTCTTGAAGTATCATGAAAATGCTAAAATCTCGAGGTTTAGAAACGAAATTACTTACATTAGAGTGTAGATAATAAATTATTGCGGATTCTAAAACAGAAATCTCGGTATAAAATCTAGTGAAAAATGTGTTAATCGTATCTGATAGCGAAAACGGTCTTCGACAGTCCTCAAATATAGCCTCACGTTCCGATAAGGAGATACGAACATGTAAGCGAAATTCTTGAAGAAGAATATTGATGATCTTCGCATGAATGATGCAAAAAAAAATGTCATTACACGCGAGTTGATCATGCGCCGCAGTTGTGCCACAGCTACGTTATAATTTTTTTGTCCCCTTTTTTTTCTTCAACATTTCTTCAGGGTACAAAAGGCGAATTGAATCGGCACAGAAACGAGTCTGAAAAGATATTTGAATGCTACAACGAGCGATAATTTGCTTTGTTCGTGAATAAAAAAATATTTATAACCTCCTGTCTGCAAAGTGCTTCTCGTATCCCTAATTGGAGACGGCAAATATCGCTAACAATCTTGCTGCGGAATTTATTACTCCAGTCAATCATATCTCGCTGACTCTACGTATTCGATCAAACCGAACAAAGTCAGAGTTTAAAAGAGCTTAAATCTGTCCCGATTTCGGATTGGATCTTGTGAGTAATTCGCCCTGGCAAAAGGGGGCGGATGTAAATATAGAAGAGACGATGACTAACGCGAGACGCTTTGTGCAAGGCTAGTTAGCGCCTAGATCCGGAAATCATTTAAGCCAAGTACACATATGTGCAGTGGTTTCAATTTTCAATCGCTCACCTAGGGATCTAAAGTTACCGAATCCCCAGAGTAAAAGTACCAAACTCAATATTCTTAGATAAATCTTTTGTGTCTGTGTAATAAAGCAATTATTAATGTTAAATTTTATTACTTGACTACTATTTTATTCATCTTTCCTGGTTTAAGATTAGGCACTAATTCTAAGTAGCAGTGAGTCTAGATCATAATTCATGATGTATTAGCCTGTGTAAATTCTATTCTATTCCGGGCGGTCTGTGCGAAATTCAAATAGCAACTCGTGGTTGTAGAGATTGAGATTTTTCTCGGTGTTAATGCGGCTTAATTGCAATACAAACCAGACCTATACCTACTAGGCGAAGCCAGAACTCAGTAGCGTCAGTGTTCGCAAAGACTAGAATAAACTTTGGCAGAACTGAAATAGAATCGTTATTCTGTATATTGCATCTCGTGCAAACGCCGGGGCGTCGAGAACTAGCTCTGAGATTAATTATTCTCGTCTAGTAGATATCTATATATAATAATATGCACCACGAAGCTGTTTTTATTGCGTACTTTGCGATGACCGCACGTGGAAATGAGGATTGAAAAAAAAAAAAACAGTCGTTGTGAACATGGATGATAATTTGTATTACTTATCAGGATCAACGGTCAGTCTTTCAAATAAATCAACGGATGATCATCTATCTTTTTTTTTAAAGAGAGATTTTTATCTTGGCTGAACGACTTAAAAAAATTCATTCACAAGTTGTGTAGATCGTTATTCACGCTGCCAGAGAGACGCTCTTTCGAATACCTAATCCCTTCGAATGGGATAATTTCATTTTAATCCTTTCACTAATTCTCGAAATTATGTACGTCATCAAATTCTTTCATCGATGCATCAAACAAAAACATAATACATTAGTTTCATTATTTTTCATATCGAATTCTCAGAAATTAAAGTATGTCATTCCATGTTGATCAGTAAAGGAAACCAAAAAAACATTTCTCACTCTTCTTGAACAAATTTACAATTTTTACACACAGCATCCAATATAATAACGAGAGAATTGACTTTCCCTTTTATTTATTATCATCATTTGATCATCACTTTTCGTCAATGAGATATCGAAAATTCCTTTTCTTGAGTCAAAGAGTATGAAAATCAGCCCAAAATCGACACAAAACTTGTGCGAATATTCTGAAACACATTTTTTCGTCTCCATTCGCGAAAATATAGAATTATAATTATCGATATAAAATATCAGCGTATGTATTTGGTCGGCATTATCTCAGCTTAACTGTACGAGACGTTGAGTTTCTTTTTATGCTGACGTTCTATAGATTGTCAGCTTATTCCGGATCATCTGTAAGCTAAGACAGTGCAATCTTATCATTGGCACACGTGAAGAGCGGGTGCTGATTTATTTAGGAATTTTATCAACGTAGCGAAATATTTATCAATAAAGAGTTTATCGAACTTATCGTTTTGAATGGGACTTAGCACTGATCCCGAGCGTCTGCACGATTCGCTAATCAAATCATCGATCATATACACAGGCGACGATATTATACAGGTAATTACAAAAAGGTAATTAAAAAAAACTCCCGTGAAATTAATAGTTTGATTACCTGCGGTAAAAATTACGTTCTAATAGGAAGTAAAGTTCCCTCGCATCACACCAGAGTACAATGAATAAATTTGCGAGCATACTTTTTGTACATATTTTCATTTTTTATCATTATTTCTTTTTCAACGGACACGGATGTCGAGTTGTTAAGTATATGAATTATGCATTCAACCTTGGCTCGTCGTTTTTAGTTGTATTTGATCCGTCCAAATCAAACAAAAAAATTGTCTGGGAGAGTTTATCTAAATTTCTTACATTTAAACATTGTTTTCCATGCAGTTCGAATAACAATTTTTTTTATGGGTATATCGATTTCAGATTTTCAGATCTCAAACCGTCCAGAAAAGATGCTTTTTCGATGACGAAAGGTATCGTATAAAATAAAAAAAATAAAAACATTATTCAATTACTTCACAAAACTACGAATATCTGATCAAATTTTGATCAGATCAAAAAGCTTTGTATCAATTTTTATCTCATTTAAGCTCAGAATTTATTTCGTGAAAACTTATAGACAAAAGAAAGACTTCAAATCGCGAAAAAAAGGATTTTCAATTTTTTTTTCTAAATTTCAAGGCGCATAAACCCCCTTAAGACGGGTCCAGATGCTTTATTTTTGATCTGGAACGCGTTTCGTTTCCGTACCCTAACTCGGCAACCGGTTACGTCCGACGCCAAAGGACGTCGACTACTCGCGTCCGGTCTTGCCTTACTTGATCGTCCGTAAAAACCCCAACTACTTATGCGGAGGTCTAGCTACGGTTTTTTCTACTGTCTCCTGTTCAGCGCCAATGGCTATGGAAATAAGAAGTCAAGCCTTTTTACCCTGAAAAGATGTATTCACTTTGTAAAATCGTACACCACGATCATAATTGCGGAAGAAGAAAAAAAAAAAAAAAATACAAATGACAAAAATTGAAAATTGCCTTCAAAAAAAGAACTTTTGTTCTCAACTTTCCAAGTGTTGAAATAGTCGTACGAGCATTTTGAAACAAGATTTAAAAAAAAAGAGTGAGTCGTACCATCTTCGCAGTGACTCTCATCAATTGGATTTACGCAAGTATTTTATGAATTTCATACATTGTTAGTTGACGAGAAAATAATTGGGACATATTTTTTCTTCGTTTAATTGGAGCCCAATTGGAGGAAATGTAATGGATTAAAAATCACTACGTTGTGACGTCACTCATGCTAAGGTAGGTATATCCATGTATGGCACAAGCACTGGAACTTCTGTAATGATCATTTATAACGAAAAAGAAAAAATATGACCTGCTATTTCAAGCTATTCATTATACTTGTGTATGAAGATTGAAAAAACAAATTACAACGCAAAATCGCAATTTCGTTAAAAGCAAATTGAAATCGGGAAATATTCACTGCTTGTATAATAAATTTCTCTGAAATTTGAAACGCATTTCCGTTATGTCTGAGTGACATTAAGATACGGCGTATTCCTTTATTATCGGGGTCAGTTTCCATTCTAAAGAAATCGTACGAGTAGAATTTCAATTATGAATGATCATTGCCGAACTGAACAGGATGTCGAATCGATTGATCATTCACAATCGCAGATATATTTCTCTTTATCGTATATGATAACCGCCTATTCGGTTTGTAGGATAGTGTCATATCTCAGATAATTAATTTCTAGAGGAATTAATCGTCGTAGACCAATGAGGATAAGAGTAATTCGAACCTCGTGAAATTTTGCCGTTTTTACATAAGTGTGCGACTGAATAAAAAATTATCGACCAAAATCCGCTCCTTTTTTTCTTCATTTGTCCATGAATACGTGTTATGTGTATATACATTTTTTATACTTTTCATCGTTCTTTATTATGAATGCAGGTTAATTCCGCTGAAAAACAATTTTGAGCATTGAGCTCAGAGACTTGGCTCCTAAAGAATCGCAAAATATCCAAGTTCAACGACATTGGGTCCCCCTAAAGGTTGCCATTCCTGTTTTATTATCTCCCATACAGAGCCATGAGAACTCGAGACTCTCCCTTCAAACATCCAATAAAAAGTTCACCTTCGATAACCTTTCCATATGGGATTTCGAAACGAAGACATTGAATCAAGTTTTTTTTCGGTTTTGACAATTGTTCGACTCAAAATAACAAATTTCTACGTCGTATCCTATTGTATTAATTTTATTGTGTAATTCGAGTGACCCTAGTTATAGTTGCGTCAATTTTGATACATCCTGAAACGAGCTCCAAATTGTACATTAATTTTCGTCATGAGTAACAAGAGTCGAACGGTAGGTAGTAATTTTCTTATTACTCCCTATTTGAGTCACGCAATTCAGTGATTACGGTACAGGAGATAAAAAATGTCTCTTCCTATTGGCCGAGTGGTTTCTGAGCCTCACGATCTTCGTTCGGTGTTTAAACTGTGATTTCCAGTCTGACCTTCGACCCAAATGATTTGTTGTTGTTCCGAAAGAGTTCGTTTATCCCATGCCAACCTAATCGTCATGCAGCATCGGTAAGACCGATTTATACAAAAGTATAAATTGTTCACGTGACGTCAAAGACACAGACGTCAACGGACCTGACAACTCGATCCATGTTCACTTCACGTGTTATTCGCACGTAATATCATGTTACTAATCCATCTACATAATTTCTCAACGTTCATTACCCAGAGCCGAGCGGTTCGGAATAATTGGCATCAAGGTTCAATCGGAAAAAAATTTCCAATCATTGGTTTCCATAAAGTCAGCAAAAGTTTTCCTGATGGAAAAAAACTTCTTAAAATGTGTTAAAAAATTCAACAATTTTTTTTTTTTGTGTGGGAAAAATTAGTTTCACGAGAAACGAGACGGAATAATTTCGGGTACTTAGCGAATAAGTTTCGGTAAGTTGTTGAATTGCGATATTTAACCGTATAATAAAGGGATGTTTATGCATGATATGTGTCAAGTTTAGCAAAACCACCGTCGAATTGAGCCGTGGTTGACGTAGCCAGGTGGGTTATCAAACATGGCGAAGGAAAATTTGCGTTTTTCTTTCTAGAAGATTCTATGCCTCGTATACTCAACTTAGCATGTACGTAAGCGATCGCTAGCAGGTGTAAACAGTAAATGCCTCTTGAATAATTAGAGACTAATTGTACACATTAGGTTTGTTTTATATACTAAGTAAAATCGCCAGTTTTTGCACACAAAAAAAAAGTAACACTGAAAACGGGATTAATATTCGTGTACGATTAGATAATTAGAAAATGCGAATCATTATTTTATACGCGATTAGAAATAAAATGTTACGACAGATCCATAAAAAATTTGATGTTAATTTTAACATTCTTAATTGTATTATTGAATGAAAAAAAAATTCATAATCACATATTGAATACTAAAATGACGTAAATTTGTGTTTTATCGACTAAAAAAAATTTTCAAACAACACAAATATAGAGCGGATCTACTGGGACATCTTTTCTAGTTAAATTTTTCCAAATTTGTACCGAGCTGAGGTCCCTAGAAAAAATAAAATCTTATAGACCGCAAAAGTGATCTCGAATATGCTCAAGGTCGAAGACAAGATTTTTGATGCTATATAAAGGCAGGACAATTACTACGTTTCAATCGTCGTTGCACCGTCGATACCAGAAATGGAGAGCTATCGCTTGATCACTGAATCGACACCTATGGGCATGGGCAGTTACCTCGAGGCGAATATTTATACAAAATGATGTATTAATGTCTTCCGAGAACTCGTTTAGCTACAGGTTTAATGTCATGGTTAGAATTATATATTTTCCTCCACCATGCGGTGAAAACTAGTTTCTCTAATGGATTTGCAGGATTCCGGAATACGGTGGGTATATGAGCTCCGTAAATAGAGTAGACTTCCAAAGAATAACTGAGCTCGAAGCTTTCATCGTGATCAAAATCTAATAATATGAAACCTAGCGAAAAAAAGCCACGCGTCATGCATTGATACTATATTAATGTTACTACGATCTATTTCGATTCTACGTTGCGGAGAATCTTCGCAGAAAGAACGTCTAATCTTGGACGGAGCTTGTATCTTCTTTTAGTCAATATTGTGTCTTGACGTCACGCTTCAGAGTTGTAGAGGTACATAGAAGTGCGTTTGACGTGTCCAACCCCCTCTAACGTTTTGGCAAAGAAATAACACGTCATAAATTCATTTCATTCCGAGGTGGTGAACAACTCCGAAAAAATGACTTCAAGGGGGTTTCAAAGGACTTGATGAGACTTCATGGGATTTCTCAGGGCTTCTTCGAACTTCAGGGACTCCGAAAACTTCTTCAGTCTGTTTTGACTTCTTTTGACTTCATGGGATTTCACATACTGCTGTACATTAGATTAAATCAAACACTTATGTTATATTATGTGCTATTTTCATTACTTGAAGATTTTGAATAAATAAATGGCTCAACCTTTTTTACAGCAATTTGAGAGTGCAGTTTCACCCCTCGTTTCATAAGTTTGTTCAAATTTTTGAATATATTTTATCAAAAGCACGATTTTTTGTACCCGAATTCGCAAGCTCGACATATATTTGCTGAGCCATAAGGAAAAAAAAGGGGTTAAATGAGATGGATCGATTATAAGAATGAATTCTGCGAAGTTTATCAAGTTTCACAGCGATAAGAAAGCTGGTGTCTTTATCTCTGGAATGATATCACGGGACTTTATTGCCTGGATTGTACTTTACCGTAAATTTCTTAGCAATACGACGAGTAAGTATATACGGATTGAGATAATGATGATCTTGTTTATCGGATATAGGTTATAGGGTGCAAGACCTGTCCCCGTCGTTTGCACTGTTTTAATAGATAATATTATCGGTATAGTGACGCACGGAACTAGGTAAATAAACTTGTCACTTGAATTATTGAAGCCGTGACGTATATATGCAAAAAAAAGTATTATTATGAAAAGCTGCAGTACCTACATAGTACCTATAGATCTTATGTTATACCCGTGTCGCGATCCGAATTTGATAAATATTGCGAATATGAACATTTTATTTAACGCCTCAATGAACACACGACGTCAGAATACCGTGTCGTATGATCGTATATTTAGACTTCATTTATAATAAATATATATAAAAAGCGGAAAACGAAATAGAATTTCAAGTCTTGAATTTATGTACATACATGTATAAGAAAAATTCAAACGATATTCTTTTTCTTTTATTTTAGGCTGGTCCTCATTAATTTTCTTACGATCACAAAGAATCGAGTCACGATTATATTTCCCGATTGCCTTTCATTTTTTCATTTTTTTTCCTCTGCCTTTCCTCTGACAAGCAGCTTTGAAATGAAAATCCGTTTTCGTTTCTCACGGCGAGTCGAAGCAAGGTTGCGAAGTTTTACCGCAAATTTAAAAATACGTTGACGCTGTTCGTCGAAAGGGTAAGGTCAGTGCTATTTCGGACCTCATTGTATACGTGGTGGGATAGATTTTCTATTATTCTTCGACAATGTGAGCTAAATGAGAGGCTCGCTAGATTCGCTAGATAAAACAAAGACGTGTTACTGCGTCTGTTTGCTAAAACAACGTAATCAGTTATTATGAAACACTGCTAAAAATTACATAACTGTTTGAATGACTCAAGATATAATATTTTCTGGTTACTTTATGAGTAAGGCCAACTTTTTTTTCTGCAAATTCTACGAACACTGACCGAAAAAAGATCTTCTGGAAATTTTTCTGTCATAAATTCCGATAATAATTTCCTACTTTGAGATTTTTTTCTTTCAACTGTTTGAAGAAATTTAAGAATCGTGATTCAGTTTTTCTATAGATAGAGAAGTTGATGTTGGCTATTTAGGAACCGTTAGTCTCTTCGGCTGCACGATAATAGCTTGCGGTAGTTCAAACCGTGCGTTTTCACTTATGCTCCTTATGTGAAGATAACTGCACAAAAATACAAGCGAGCTTTGTGACGAAAGCGATAAGCCGTAGGTACCACGCTGGTGTCACACTTAAGTCGGTGTACAAAGTGTAAACACCGCAGTGATAAGAGAGATGCAGCAGCCTCTCTGGACAGGATTAGAGTTCATTCGATACAATCGACTCGGATATTTCCATTCTGTACATTTTATAAATTAACAGCAACAATTATTCCCGTATCACACACTCGATCACACCATGTGCAGACGTCATGGAAGTGAGAATCATCAGCTGTTCAAACCAAGACCCCCAATACTTGGCGTCAATAATCTTTGTTTGTTATCACAGACACTCTCTCGGTTACACTAAAGTAACGGTTTTATAAATAAATTGTATACCAACACTTAACGATCCGTGCCAGGTTATCATCGACTCTAAGGGTCAACCAGGGGGCATCGGAATCATGTGAGAATCATTAGGCTTCGCAGGGGAGCGCAATTCTCAACCTACGTTTCATCATCCGTTCTGTCAAAGGTCGTTACGTAACTGATCATTTTTCACTGATAAGTGTAAAAAAAGAGGAGTGGAATTGTTGTCAAAAAAATGTTGAATAGAAAATGAACGTCTTTAAATCTACTGGGTTATGGATTATTGAATTATTGGCTCCAAATTTTTCGTCTGGTTTCTAATCTCACATCCTGAACGCATTCCAGACGCAATAAAAGATACAATCTTCGTTCATGATCTCATTTGTGTGGGATGTGACCAGAAACGATATTGGAGTCAATTTCGCGTGGTATGGGTTAAAAAAAATTTCATTGTGAGATGAATCAGAAGAAATTAAAGACTGTGATGTTTCATCGAAATTATTCATAACGCTTTATAAGTACATACATGAATTATTTTTGATGACTAATCCCGGTGAAATATTATCTTCCCAATTTCGTATCTTAATCATAACGTGAAATAATCAACGAAAATTGCACTCTGTGAAATTTGTAATAATTTTCATGATCGGCCAATTCAACCGATTCAATGTTATCATCACGTGGTTGTTTGTTGATATAATCGAACAAGTGAGACTCGCATGATGAGGATTGGTTCATAAAGGTCGTGTTTCATCTTAGCTGGGGGTACGCGATAATCTTATCAAAAGCGTTTATGTTTTTCGTGGAATATTTTACATCTTATAAATAATAAAATTAATATAGTTTGAAAGCTTTGACCTACAAGAGTGTGGGCTAAATTTTAAATTATAAACCTAATGAATGTACTTATTCAGAATAAAAAAGAATTGTGATGATTACGAGCACTCAGACTAGGAGCCTAATTAAATTTTGTCGAGATAACGTGTTTATGGATTCTGTCAAGTGTACAGGTAACAAGTATCATTTGCAGAATTAGCTCCACGGTTCAAAGCTCGCTTGTTTTCAATTTTATCGCGACAGACGCGGAATGTTAGAAATTAAAAAACTTTTAAAGAAGTTTGAAGAATGATAAATTCCGCGGTTGTTTCCTATAGCCAATTTCCTGCACTTTCAAAACCTAGTTTCTCGCATTCTTTCATTTTCAAATAATTAGAAACGTCCGTTACAGACTCTAATTAGAAGAACATGGAATGTTTCCTTTTTTTTTTCGTTAAACATCCGGTTTTTTCTTTCAACATTCTTTCACAGACATTTTTTATTTCTCCTTCAAGTCTGGATCGTGGTATGTCCCAGTTACACACATGACCACCACAGGCATTGATGAATAAGTACAAATAAATTCCTCTTCCACTTCCGTGTCCACGAACAATGCTCACAATCATAATGCGTGAACAATATGCAGGTTTTTTTCTTCTCATATTGCATAATTGTTAAACGAACGTATAAGAGGGGGCAGAATGAATGAATACAAGTAGCAGTCTCATTGTGACGCAAAATTTATATAGCTATATCAGTATGATATAGAGATTGTTTTTTAGTCGCACTAAAAAAGTATTGAAAAAAAAAATTGAAAAAAAAACTCCACATTTGACTATTCGAGTATGGAAAATTACAGAGCCAGTATCATGATCACGACGCAGCTACCATCTCTGGGCGAACGAAGATACTGCCATACGTCGATAAGTCAGCAATTGACAAAAAATTAAAAACAGGTTCGGTCGGTAAAGAAGAACAAGTGGATCTCAACTTTGTTCCATCGCGAAAAGAATTTGAATTGAATTGAATTGAGTGATTTCTCGAATTGATGGATGCTATTATAGCAGTAATCGATACCTTGGAGATATGATGCATCACTTTTCTCCAGAATCTATCGCGTATATTTGCTGCAGTCTACCGTTGGGTATTCTTGGCGAAGTGTGAGGTAAGACGATCTGTAAACCAGCGTTGTGATCCCTGCATTATACGAGTGGTAAGTGAGGTATCGTATTCCCAAGCTCTGGGAACTCAGGGTTCACTGGTACCTCACACACGTGGGGCACGTCCGTATCACCTGAGTGATTTTTTTTTCTCCTTGCTGTATCTTTTTTATCTCAGTCTGTCTCATAATTCCTTACATAATGCAGAGGCGTGAGTGTGTCTAAGTTACCCATTCCACCCGGGTAAAGGATGTTTGGAGTAAATTCGACCTAAACATGACCGGGAGGTCGCACCTTCACCCACTTTCCTAATTTTTGATACTACTGCATTAGCGTGAATCATTCCATAAATTTTCAACCGTTTGAAATCCAGTCTTCATAAAACCGTCGTCGAAGTGATAAACGCTTCGTCACGTAACCGTGCAACAGTTTATACGATCACTTCACCCTATACATGATCGCCTATTTTTAGAGCCTCGTTCCCTGTGTGTCTGTAATGAACGCGAACCACATCCTCTGCGATTTGCGAAACGGTTTCGCGTCTAGGTATCGAACGGTAATTTAATTACGCTAACGGTACGCTATCAAGATGAAATAATATTCTCGAATAATTCAACGTGGGAATCTCGTCCGAGTGATTAACTTTTTTGCTACCTCGTTATAGCTTGCTCGGAATAATTAGACATGCGTTACGATCCTGCATCGTAGAGTCTGAGAGGGACCAACCGGTGACATAATGCGAGAAAAGAGTTGACATTAGATCCGATCCAGCCGGTAGATTGCGGCAATTAGTTTCTGGTTAGTTCATCTCATGCGAGATTTCTCAACGGCAACATGCAGATATCCAGTGTTATACACACGATTGGTATAATGGGGTCTCAACTTCCCCAGACGCTACATCAGCATAAAGTCCATATCATTATGCGATTCTCTTTCAAGTTTCTTTTTTTTTCATCTCATACACCATGCATATACGATAGCGAATCTACTCGTTCGTTTTCGACACGGCCGGATATAGATTTCAGACGGACGTGTAAATTCGATGAACAAACTCGAAAACTAGATTCGTTATGTGGCTGGGAATTGACAGCTGCAGCTTTTACAACGTAACTGTGCAGGGTCAGAAGTTTCGAGGTCGTTCCTGGGTCGATTGTAATGGAACGTAACGCCCGTGGGGGCGATAATCCGGGGGTTCACTAAAAAATATGGTTGAACCAAAGCCGGGGAAATAATATTCCCGGTATAAACCGCCACTAGGTGGAATGTCATTGTGGCCACTCCCTCACATGAAGATCGGTAGGCCCAACCCCAGGGGGTTTATGCACAGCTTTGTCATAAGGCCGAGGTAAATTCGTGGTACCTTAAAAATGGATAATTCTTCGAATCCTTCACATTTTTTTTTAGGGTAGAAGAACAAATTTCCTCCACTCGTTTTCTTCTTCTCATCGTCAGCTTCTTCTATGACCTGCGCACTGAGTAATCTAGGATTCTGGCTATCTGCACCTTCTAGAATGTGACTCTAGAGCCACGAGCCAAAGTGAAGCATAAATTTGAAAACTGGACGAAAAAACTCACTGGCTCTGATGCTGAGGGTGAGTCCACGTTCCGTAGCCGAAGTATCAACAGCCGGAAAGTCGGGATCATCCAAATCGAAGGAAACGCTCTCTTCGAATTCGGTCATTTCTCCCATCGTAGTCATTTTTCTTTCGTCTTTTAGTATTTGATTGTTCTGTGAGATGATCTGTGTGACAGACAGAAGAACGAAAGATTGTAGAAAATTGTTTTTCTAAACCCGCATTTCCCCCCATAAAGTTCAACCTTAATACATGCACGGAGTGCAATGTTTTATACAGTCTTGATGCCGTCTACCGTCACCAGACTTACTGACGGCATTCTACATCCGGCTCTGGTCTATGCAAAGTCTGATTATAACCGTTTGTACGCTAAACGATGAATTTCTAGTTTTTTATTCACCATTTAATAGCCGAGGACAAAAAAAGGGGATACTTAAGAAATTGCATTATTTAGAAATCAAATTTCAAAGTGAGATACGTGGCTGTTTTTTTCTTGTGAATCTAACATGAGTAGTTGACTAGCTTTGCATCTCCATCCACCGAGGGATTATGCAAGTCTTACTTTTAACACGAACATATCGTGAGTTTACTGAGAGTTGAATAAATGCAATTATTTGCTTTCTACGGTCTCTTTTACTTTTCCTTTTCACTTTCTCAGTTGGAATTGGGCGCCACCGGACGGTCCCGAATATCAAACTACGAAGTCAATTACCCGCGTCTCGATGTTGTCGATCGGATTGTATTGAAAAAAGTGGGTCAAAAGCTGATAGAATTATCAAACCTAAACGTTGTACAACTCGGGCTGACTTCCTGCATTGGCGAATGAATATGTACACCGTTTATACTCGAGAGCATGTTAAGTGCTGAAACGCGGATGAGTTGAATTTATGTACATTCGGTTGAACCTTGACTGGTACCGAGTGACTTGCCAAATCGCATACGAGGCGCACGTGTGTAATATCAACTCAGCCATTGTCAGTGGAGTGTTTCATCGCCCACTGCGTGCTAAGAGGCACTGATACCTTTTACATTCTTGATATGTGAACTTGAACAACTGAATCAATACATTGATTAAAGATTCATCGATTCGCCCATTTATATACGTTTCATTATATTCATGCACGCCCTCGTCGGAGACCACGAGGTCAACACACTCCCATAGATAAAAAAAATCGATTCCGTACGATTGTAACCACCGTGTGTGTAGAAGAATTACAAAAGCAAACATACAGCTGTGCTTGGAATAACTGCAACGAACCGAAAAAGTACATTTCAAACGGAATGATTCTATTTTTGGAAGACATCTTCTCCAACTATTTGAGATGAAGCTGAAGCTAGCAGCCACAGTTATCAGCCAATATTTCAATACTTCATTTCATTTTCAATACTTCTTGCAGGTGTACCAAAGATATGATTTCCCCAGATTCTTCTATTCATGAACCAATCAAATAATTCGATTCGAAGTCTTCATTTGATTCTTCACATTCTTGTTTAATCAGTTGAATCCACGGGTTCAGAAACATAAAATTCACCAATCAATAACATTGATTCTAAATTTAGAAGAATGATTTTTTTTCTAAAGATTCTTCAAGAAATTTGTTATCGTTTTTTTTTTCAAACAACCCTCAGAATTCAAGGATTTTATACAGTTTTTTTTTACTTTTTTTCTATGCAATTTCATTCCACGTCAAGGAAGGAAGTTTTCCACAATTTGAAATCCGACATTGATGAGTGCATCAGACGCGCAATCAGCATCGTGTAACTTGTTTCCCTAAGGGCTTGTCGTACGCGCAGTTTGACACGTAGACAGGACGCGCCCTGCGTCGTAGGGAGAAAAGGTTACGGACACTGAGCAGAGAAACGTCCTAATTTCTTCAAACACATATACATGCATCTCTTCCGGTTCCTTTTCTCCCCGATAAGATTAAACTAACTTCGTTCGAAGATTGATCGAGTCTGAAGAATCCATGAGCCGGAGTATTTCCACATCTCGTGTATTACATAAAACAATTTATATACCAGTGATTATTATCTTAATTGACATTCTCCCACGCGTCGAGTCACTCATTCCGAGGACTTGTCGATATTGAACAAAGTACCGTTTTTTTTCTTCATTTTTTCATATCGTCATGAATAAACAATCCAAGGCCCAATACCAGAAGTTATAAACAACGACGCAATCTCTTCCTCATACTTCACAGATTGACTGATGGGATTCAATTCATTAGATTCATTCGTTGCTGTATCTGTCAGACATAAATCTATCTATCAAATCAATTCGCTCGTATTCTTTGTCCTCACGCTACCGGACCTGTTGGCTCGAATTCGCGCCGTTGAGAGACTCGTCGATAATGAAGGCGTCGATATCATAAAAGTAAATATTCTATTCCAAATAGTGACAGTCGGGGTCGTACTACGTATGAAGAACTTTGGAAAGTTGAATGAAAACACTTGTCATATAAACTTTCAGACAGACAACTTCACTACGGGCTGGTATAAATTTACCGGTTCGGTTGGATGGGAGATAAGTTGAATAAATAACACGGTTCAAGAGCAACACATGTGCAAAGAGACAGAGATGTGCGTAAGAGACGAACGTAGGTGTGGGAGCCGCACTCGTTACAGTTGTCTTATTGAAAAGCCGAAACTGTAGACCTGAAAAACCGCGCGTAGTGAGAAGTACATGCTACAGGATGCGATAAGCGACGCGGGTGAATTTCGATTTTCGTCTGCGAGTTGAATCGAGAATGGAAGCCGCGCACTATAGTCTACATCGAGTCCTGCGGGCGGTCGTTAATCCCTCCAAAGTTCGGCGTACGCTATACAAGCTACAGACACACGTGGTTACAAACTCGTCAACAACACGATTTCGGAATTTTTTGAACAAAAATTCGTGGCTACCTGCTGCATTCGGAGGACGGGAGTCTGGGTTGACAGATGCGGCGTGTCTTTGCCTTCGCCTTTGCCTTTGCCTTTGCCTTCACACAGCCAACACAACACACTGACGGTCCACTACTGAGCAGTGAAGCTTCGAGCACCGCGAGGGCCTGAGTTCGAGCCAGCTCTGCGGGCTCTGCCTCGCGCCTCGCTCTCGAGAGAGAACAGTCAACCGTGCGGCGTGCAGCGTGGCGTGGAATGGCGAGAGGCGGCACCAGCACCGGGACCGGCACTGTACACAGCTGTAGCTGTAGCGGTGGGTAGCCTGTCCGGACTTGTTGCCTTTGGTGTCCTCGCGCTCGATGCCTGCTCCAACTGGTTGCCTCTACCTATGCTACGTCTCGTTAGGCATCGAGAGTCGAGATACATGCAGTTCTTTGCGTAGAATAGAACACACCGCCTACTTCTGTGTATACAAAGAAGATTCTACGGCGTTTTCTACTCCTCTGTCTTCCTCTCTCTTTGTCCTCTTCCTTCTCTCCTTTACCTTTTCACCATTGTCTACCTCATAGGTAGAGGCGATGGCCATTCATTAGATCTTTGCCCTCGGCGGTGGCTTAGGGCAAGGTTTTTATATCCTACGATGGTCTTCCATGGTCAACATTTTCACTGTTATTGCATACGTGTATTAGTCGGGAAATTCAGATTTCTTGTATTTCTTTTATTGTAAGGGATATCAAAGCAAATATGCATCATTTACCATACCAGATATTTATATATTCGCATAAATTTATAGCACACGCTGGTGCTAAGTCAGATAAAAAATGTCCTAGAAGTTTCGCTCCATGTGTTTGCTACTGTACCATATCTGTTGGTTGATGAAACCAAAATATATTCAATTCTAACGTTGATCAATCAATATATGATTTTTACATTTCTTTCATTTACCAATGCAGACTTTCATAAAAAAATTGTAGTATGCCTAATTTTATGTGACATTAGTCTAAAAAAAATTTAGTTGTGGTTCATTTCTGATCTCCTATAGCGGATTATTTGAAACTCTTTTTTTTTATCTCGTATTTTCTATTGGGAAAACAAACTTGTTTTTTTCTCATTTCCTTTCCAGGTGAGAAGCCACGAATGATAGCTTTAGATGATCGGGGCTTGTCACAAGTGGTTGCAGGTATTAATATCATACGTCACGCAGTAGTGCAGTCTACTTATCGCAAGGCTGTCTATATTCTCGATAGGATAATTTGCATTTGTCTCTATTTGGGGGCCACAGCTTCAACTGCGTGGTATTTATTCAAACATGTAATTAAGTCCTTGGATATTATTGGAAGAGATGGAAGTATTTCTGAATTCATCCAGAGAAATAGTTTCCAGAGTCAATCTCTAACAGATATCAAACCTTATTAAACTCCGGTGGGATTAAAATCGAGATTAAAACCAAATAAAATCCTCAGGACTCGTGAACTTTGAGACAGGAAATCGTTAGAAATCTTTTTTTTTTTTAATTCTATAGGCGATCTATACTGTTTCGATTTGAAGTAATTTGGGTTGAAAGAAGAATCGTTTCTTTTGTTGGTATAAGATCTCAGCCTGTGGATCTGCACCTGTTCAGCAATCTCATACACGCATTTTTATATTGCGTATTATTATAAGTACGACCACACGGGATAATCTGTACTCAAAGCTGTTACTGGAATTCTCTGCGTGGGTCTCCATCGCAGACGCTTTGTCAATACGCGTCGATATGATCCGTACTTTGCGAATTTCATCAGAGAGGCTTATGCAGAACGTACCTGTTACGACGCTTATACTGATTGTTTGTATGAAAAGATAGAATTGAATGATTTTTTTTTCTCGTTTTGAAATTGCATGCAAGCACCGAGGTCCCTCGATTATATTAGCCCTTCCATAGCATACTGGGTGAATTCCTGACTATGGAACAGTCTGAAGTTGACTAGAATCCAGAAACAAGCTTTAAGACAGTTTAAGAACCTATCCAAGTGTCTGAAAGCAATTTTTTTTATTTTAGCCACCTTCAGACTGTTCCATCGTCAATAATTCAGCCTGTATGTCGTGTGATAAGGGACGAAAGTTGGCGATTGCGACAAGTGTTGCGACCTCAGCGTCATGCGATCGGCCACTTCCATCCTGTTAAACCGCCATGCAAAGCCCCAATTTTCGTGCACGTGTTATTGAATGAAAAGGTTGTTTTATAACAAGGCGATAACGCAGCGTGAGATAAACATTCGTTTCAATCGAACATACTTCGCGATAAATTCCACTCGCTGTATTAGTTCCTCAAAATTATTCTTTGATAGTAAATCTCTACTTGAATAAAATTGATAGTCGAACGAATGTCGTCACCGACCCGATCACGCTCCGACAACGTGGGCCAATATGCACATACATGCCTATGTATATGAATAAATGAATAAACATAGAAGAAGAAGCTGGTTTCGGCTGACTATATGAGCCAGTCTATGAACTTGCCGTTACTGATCTTAGATTCTTGATCAACGGTTCAAAAAACCTTCGAGTACCAATTTTACATAAGATTTTGAATGGTTTTAGTGTTTTTCCCGGAAAATTCGATCCGCTATTTTGAATTTCGTAAATTTGACTACAGATTCGTGTTTAGTGACCCAAAAAAGGTTCGAGTACAAATTTTCATCAAAATCCAAATGTTTTTAGTTTCTTTTTGCAGCATATCTAGTATGCAAAATTAAAGTTTTGCAAAACTGACCTCAGATTCGTGATCAGCGATACAAAAAACGATATGGTACCAAATTTCATTCAAATCCGTTGATCCGTTCTCAAGATATCGTCATTTTTATTGTATTTTTTATGATTTTGTTATTCGAATATATCGAAAAGTACTGAACCGACCAAAGCCTAAATCTAATCAGATCTAAGCTGAGAAAAGCCGCGTCGATTGAGCCTAATTTCATCAAAATCCGCGCACTCGTTCTCGAGATATCGCGGGGACAAAAATTTGGTCACACACACACAAACACACACACAACATTTTTAGACGTCAAAATGATGAAGTTACGTCTTCTCCCGCAATCAGAGTCGAAATTTTGGCCCTCATGTAAACCTGCAAAGTCCTACGTTCGGTAGGGGGTAAATAGGACCTATGGACCACTATTTTGTATTGAAGAAGAACCCATTCTAGGCCTAAGCGTGTCACATGTTCACGTATCCGAAAATCGCTTTGATTACTCGGCGAAATAAGTAACATCATCGTTCTGATATCCCAGTGCAAACGTGCCTGAAGTGTATGCTGCTACACGCCATTAGATGAACCGGTCTGATTCGGCCAGTTTGCAATAATAAATATGCACACATTCTCCGTGTGTTGTTGCAGTGACCGTGCATCGATTAGTTTCATTCAGGTCTGGAGTTTCCATATTATGATTGTAGCCGCGTCACTCGGCTTCGAGGAAAGTTCGCAGCGATCGACTTGTGTTTCTTATTTTCACGACTGCATGGATAGTGCATGTGTGACAGAATCGTGCATGAATGTATACACGACTTGGATAAAATAATGAGTCGCAGTTTTCTTCCTCCCATTTCATCCGTTCAGTATTATCTGAACAGTGAGCAAAAGCTGACCCGAACGAGGCGATCGACTCTGCCTCAGCAATTCAACATTCTTTGCTGACTAATACCAGTTATAGTCGACTGTCGTTAATCCTCGATACAAGTTTACGTACACTAATGAGGCTGGGATCATAGACGTCAAGTTTTTGAGAACCGATATCCGCGAACAAAGGGACCAGTGCATCTATCTGATCGATCGAGGGGTCTCTAAATCCGCAATGATTTCGCCATTCATCATAATTTCGATCATCGCGATCATCGGTCGACATTTTGAGTGCGACGCGATAACGACGAGACGCGGAGAGTATGTGGTCGTTGTCTCCGAGAGTGATAGAATTCTGCGATCGGTAACGCCTGTTGAGAACCGAAGTGATCATAATCGAACTTTAGATCTGTCAACTATGAACATTACGGACGTTGAAGAACATGCGTTCGACTCTGTGCCGGATACGATGAGGCTCTATTTGAGATGGAATCATATACCTCATCCCAGCTTTACGCCGCTTCGGACTTTGGGGGACTTGGAGATTTTTGACGCACGGCAGAACGGGATCAAGAGTATTCCCTCCGCGTCTTTTTGGAGGCTTGTAAAGCTGCGGGAGATCAATCTCAAGGGAAATTCTATCTTCAGTTTGCCATCGGGATTATTCAACGGACTTGAGAGCCTTGATCTGTTGGATCTTTCGTCGAATTCGCTCACAGAAATTCCGCCGGGGACTTTTTATGGGCTTATAAATTTATCGGTGTTGAATTTGGACGGGAATAAAATATCCGCTTTTGGTTCTGGGACATTCAACGGTCTTGATAAACTCCGGAATCTGACCATGGCCGGTAATCGTCTGGGAAATATACTTCCCGGAACTTTTGACGGACTAAGAAACGTTAGATTGCTTGATTTGCACGAGAATCAAGTTACCCGATTCCCGGATGGTATTTTCAATCATTTGGTCAGCATCGAACAATTATTGATCGGTGATAATAGACTGGCTCACCTTGGTCCCGGTCTTTTCAATGGACTGGTAACGTTGCGGGAACTCGACCTGGGTGGAAATGAGATTCGCGAAATACCTCCGGGCAGTTTCGTCGGTCTCCGTAATCTCCGGGTGCTTCTAATGCCCAATAATCTCCTAGAGACTTTGCCCCCTGGTATATTTAATGGGTTGGTTAATCTCGAGAAACTAGCCTTGTACGCAAACAGGATAGAGCGATTACCCCCCGGAACTTTCGACCGATTAGACGCGCTCAGAGTCATAGATTTGAGGCACAACGAAATCGGGGAAATTCCGAATGGTGTCTTCAGCGTTGTTTCAAATTTGGAAAATCTGCTCCTGGGCTACAACAACCTCGGCCAATTTCCTCCCGGCACGTTCACCGGTTTGCTCAAACTACGGAGTCTTGGTCTCCAGGAGAATCGCATAGAGGACATCCCGACTGGAATGTTCTCCGAATTGACGAGATTGAATGATTTGCATCTCGAGAACAACGACATCACTTCCGTCTCCGAGGATGCTTTCAATCGATTGATCTCTCTTCGAGACTTACATCTGGAACAGAATCGAATCGCGTCTTTGAGGAGGGATTTGTTCAACGGAATGCCGAATTTGAGGGCCTTGTATCTTTACGACAATGACATCCGCTCCATAGGGCCTGGGACGTTCAACGCCCTTCCGAAACTACAGATACTCACATTGAGCACGAATAACTTGGAAAATTTGGGTCTAGGAGTGCTCGACGGTCTCCAGAATCTTGAAGAGTTGAATTTGGACGGGAATTCGTTAATTGCCTCGCCATCGGTTAATCATCTTACAAAGTTAAGGTCGTTAAATTTACGAAGCAATCCAGTGAATTCTCGATAACATTAGTCGTGATAATCAAACACTGGTTTGGAATCCGTCAAGGTGCTTTGAAAACGAGCCATTACACAACTTTTAAGACTGTCTTATACTTACACCACACTATGTGAGTTCAAGTTTATTATTTAAGTATACCAGCTGTGACTGCCAGATCTGATTCCGGTCTTCATTCAAGCTTATTTTTGTGTTTGAAATATTTTGTGAATTTAATTGAAACGAAAAATACTGGAATAAAAACTGCCATGGTCGATCGCTATATGACTGAAGCCTGAACATACACAAAAATCTGATTATCCTATACCCTCAGCCTTGTTAAAATATGTATTAAATGTGCTATGAGGACGTGTCACGTGGAATATTTTACTCTGTATAAACTAGCAGTATCATTGATGTCAAAATGATGGATTACATGACATTATAGCAGATTCTGAAGAAACACGAGTATTTGATAATATACGTTCAGTTATCTTGAAGCTAATTTAATTGACTCGCGACTAACAGACTTCCTAACTTTAGCGAAGTTCTAAGTAATAGTGATAATTAGCATCCGTTGACAGTACAGAACAAAGTTGAGTTCGTAATTAGCTAGACGGAGGACTCTGCGAGTTTGAATCAAATCAAGAAAACTTTGTCTGAGATTTCTTGGGTAACGCAAGTGTTGGATCTTGGATGAAAGATACGTTATTTCAAATTCTTGAATTCTAAATATTTGTTCATTTCGACACTTGAATTAAAAAATTGAGCTGCACCTTTTGTACCAGGCATCAAAGAATCCTCTGGAGTTCAGTTTTTCGTGGAAATCTGCATCTTAATTTCACCCTGGCTGGGCGTAGTTCGAGTCTATGATTTACTAATTTCCCGGGCTGCGATAGTAATTAAATCCTTTTAACACTACATAGTATGAAATCCCCTGTTTGCGGACATTTCCTGTAGACCTAAAGTCCTATTTACAAGCAGTTTACTATGCCAACGATTCAGACCGATGTTGACATTTTTTTCTTCCACGCTCCAGACTCGAGGACCTTGGGCTCTGAACCTGCTGTATGATTCTTAGTTGAGGGAAAACATGTAATTAATATAGAAAAAAAGAAAATACGTTATGTCATAATTGTATAAAATCAAAACAAGCTTTTTCAACTGTACCCTTTAGAGTCTAGACTAGACCATCGAAGGTGAGTCGGCTCGGCTTATTGTCAGTCACAGGACCAGAAGTCGACTTTACAAACAGGATGGACGAAATGTTCGCGTTCTATTTTCATGTATACCGATACTCTCAACCGGTGGTTTCGTGGTTTCCTTCTACACCGGATGCCTTTTCCTGTTATTCTGCGGCTGGGTCTTCTGGTGAACAGATAGATATCAGCGGTGGAAGGCCGCATATGTGATAAATAATTACATATTAATGATTTTCGACATCTTGGAGACTCTATTGGTTGTGTCTTTCGTTCACCTCATGTATAAAAAAGACTTATTAATACTTCAGTCTTATACCTGACGGAGGAATCAATTTTTATCGTTAACCATGCATCATATCCAGAATTCCAATGTAGTGGATCTATAGCCTAATATGAATGAGTGTATTTTCCAAGGGAGACGATTGATGCACCAAACTAGCTCAAAAGTATATCAAACTGTCCCAACTAAAGAAATTTATAAGCTTCATTCTAAATCACTGAGACACTAGGTAATATCAAGCATCAACTTCATAGCAGGGTGTCTTATACTCAAGTCAGGATCTAAGATTCCCTGAGAATTTCAGAATATTCCAAGAATTTTTATTTTTTTTTTGCATCTGTCCAGGTGTGTCAAGTTACGATTCTTCTCTTTGTCATGGTCAATTTCTTAGACACACGAGTATAATCGGGATATACACTTAACTAATTTGTTTTCTTTTGCAATTTAATACTGGTGTTAAATTTGTAGAATAAAAAAAAAAAACCCAAAATTCTCTAAGAATTCCAAGATATTCCAGAAGAAAAAAAAATTCCCTCGGATTTCAGGACTTCTAGATTTTTCAAGGAGGTGGACACCCTGCATAGGTATGCTTACGATGAAAGCAGAAGTCCTGGGCTTTTTATACCCCAATTTCAAGGAAACTCGATCATCTTTTATAGTCTAGGTGTGCATCAAGAATTGGAACTAATTACACTATAACTGGAATCTCCATTTGAATCATACGAAATTATAAAAGTACTTTTAATATCTTCGTATTTTTGTGCTAACTCTTGGCAAGAAACTTTTAATATAGATGCACATTGTTTTCGAATTTTTAGAGATGACTGATTGAATATAGGTAGAGGCGGGGTTTTCAAAGTTAAAAGAATTCAATTTCTTGATTATTCGCAATTATTTAATAAACCGTATTCATACGTAGTGGTTAACATGTAAAATGTATTATATACGTACAATATTAAAATATTTGGATAGCAATAGTTGATTAGATTCACCCAAGTTTAGAACCTATGACAATAATTATCTATTCATGATCAACATGTCAACATTTTACAAATGTATCAGCTTCCATTACTCAACTTCTCTTTTTACATTTTCACAATATACATTACAACTCAAAACTTATGGCTAAGAATACTAATAGTCAAATTAAAAAAAAAAATTATTTTATCTTAAAAATAGAATTAATCAATAATCATTATCTATATTATACAAGTAATATCTCGCTTCAAACGACGATATTATTTACAAGCTAATCTTCAGACTTGTTTCTTTCGACGACTGCAAAGATTCCAATACTTCCGAAAACTCAATATCCTGCTCAAGGACCTGGTAAAAGAGAAGCAAAATATTCTTGAAACTGTTCGTTTTCGATGAATTATCGCATACTCGTCAAAGATCGAAATTCTAATTGACAGTGTACGTAATTCGGCTGTACCATACCTCGATAATATGGACCTTGGGGTGGCGGTGGTGGGTACCAGATATTTCCAAAACTTAGAGGTTGAGGAGCAGGAGGTATCTGGTGGACCTGAAAGTTCAAGTTACAGTTAGATCAACATCTTGGATTGCTGCGAAGGAAAATTTCAGCAAAATTAGATGTAAGTAGCTTTTGAAATAAGGAAACAATCAATTACCGTAAAATCAGATTGTAGAAACGGAATATAAATCGGAGCACGACCGGGAAAGGGCGTGTCCCTGTAGAGCAGCCACCAATTATGGAGCCGGCTTCCCGGTGTTGTAGCGATATAGTGTGCTCCGAGTCGTCTACAAATACGTTAAACAACAGTTCAGTTTTCAGTTCAATTGTATAATAACTCCACAGACTTCAGATTCTATATTATGTCACGATGAAGTGAGTTTCAATATTAGAATTAGAGTCTACGAAATTTTTTCAGAATCTCTAACGGGCTTCTGGATCTAGATATGAATTCCTGGGTATTGAATTTACGATTTTGCGTTGCAGAGAATTGATAAAACTATCTCTAGGCTACTACTATTCAGTGATTGGAAAAAGAACTATATTCTAAGCTATATCAGTAGGGATATTTTTTTCTCTTTTCTTTCCTTTGTTTTTTGCTATTCGGCTGTGGAAGAATAATTAATAATCTTACCCCATTGCAAAGTAGAGATAAATGCGTCCAGGCAGCAGTGGATACAAATAGTTTGGTAAACGATATACCGGACTGAAAAATACACAAAAAAAATACGTTACTCATAAAATATTTTTCTCTCCAACCATTATATTATTGACCAAGTTTTTTCAACATTAAGATCTCTATGAAAGCAAGTGAAACTTCAGATCCCAGTATTCTTTACTCCAGATACTTTTTAATCTTCTGTTTCAAGAAATTATGGTAAATTGAATCAAATAGCAGTAAAAGGTATTTTTGCGACAAAATTTTGCGAGGGGGAAATTACTCGTTGAAACAACGTGTCAATGGCTTCTGAAATATTAAGAAATAACTGAGATAATGAGAAATAGTTGAAATGACAATAAAGTAGTAAGAGAAAAAAAATGTGTAATGGAAAAAAATTTGAAAAAAAAATTGCAATCAAAGAAATAGTTTGAAATGGACAAAATTCATTGAAATAATGTGTTAGTTGAATCTTGAGTTCTTTCCCTCCTCGCAATTTTAGTCATGAAATATTGTGCGATAGATTATTTTACTACTGACTAAAAAGTTTGGAGTGAGAATAAAAATTGCAAGCAATAATTGATTGTGGCTCACCTCGGAGGCCGGCGAATTGCTGGGGATACCTGCGGAGGTAGTGGCCTAGGTTCCGGCTGCACCTGTGGAGCTACTGGCCTAGGTTCCGGCAGCCTTATGCACGGAGGTTCCTGCGGCGGTACTCGCCGAGGTTCCCGGGCTGTTCTTGGTCTAAAAAAGTGTATTAATGAGAAACAGATAGTTCGCTACAGCGAATGAACAGTGCGTCTTGCATCTAAGAGGTAAAAATTATACACATTATATGATTAATTTTTACAAGCATAAGAATGATTAAATTTCTATTAAAAGAAATTGTAAGTCCGCTATATTATTTGTTATATTGATTTTATCAATACATAGTCAATTATTGCAATGCTTTCATTTTATCCATATTCATCGCGATTGCAATACTATTATCCACAATTGATACTTGCTTTATTTTTATCCATATTTTTTAGTCAAGTTATTTTTATCCATATTCAATACGTGAATTGCTATTATCCATATTCGATTATTGCTTCAATGCATTTATCCATATTCAATTCTCGAATTATTCTGCATATTCAATACTTGCTTTATCTTTACTCATCTCAAGTACAAGAAATTCATACTTTTTTTACATGACTATCAGGTACCCTTATTACGACCAGATACGTGCACGAAGCACTTTTTCAGTTCATGAAAATAAATACATAACGTTTATCAATAATAGGAACGAAAATCAAAATCAAATACAAAACCTGATTATCTAGTCCTCAACTACGATTACGAGGAACTCAGAATTCTTATTCAATATCCACAGACGCAATCTATGATTGCAAAGTACCTAGTGACACAGGACCGTAATTAAACGGTAACACATCCGAATTAAACCGATATTTTCGGTTTATTGTAAGTATATATCCTTTATTTTCAGCCTTCCGGCCTTGAAAATAGTTTGGTTTTCATTATACCATATATATTCTCTTATTAACAATTTTTTTTTCTCTTTTTTCTCAACTGATATTCAATACATCATATATTTCTATCTAGCTTTGCGTCCGTAAATTCTTCTCTGTCTCGTCTCTTTTGTTCTTTCTTTTGCCTCCATTCGGATTCGGCTTTAATACCTTCGTCTACTGGAGTTACCTGTAAATGCGAAATTACATTTCTTCCGACTAGAGCTATGCTCCAATTATACCTAAACGGCGCATAATTTTTTGGATTTACGAAATATGCATATTATAATGATACACGATCATTCCAAATGGTTTAACAGTGCTAAAATATGAATATTTATCGAGACAAGTTTTTCGTATCTATCAATTTACGATAACTCGACGATAGGCTGCAAAAAATCAAGGATTAGAAAGTACCCGACCATGTGGCCAAATTAGTAAAATGAACCTAGAGAAAACATTGAAATTTAGAAAACAGCGCATAAATACCCGAATTAAAAGAAATTCTCAATTATTTCTACGTTCATTTCTCAAAGGATCGAGAACTTTCGGTGTCATATACAAGAATATATGCACCATAAACGTTCGGTTCCGGACCGAAACGAAGACAACAAACACCATTGTCTTTCCTGACTCGTATGAATACATGGTTCGAAAACTAGCTTGGACGGGCATATAAGATACATAATCATACACCCATGTACGTATTCCGCGAGCGACCGAACTGTCCCGCAGTTTCTCCCCCTCCCCGCGCGTGTATTTGTCGCCAAGTAACCTATTCCGAGTTTAATTAATCACGATTGTAGATTATCGATATACTATACAGTTGTGAACAAGATGCGTGCGTGTACCTGTTAGTAAGTCGTTTTGCTATACGCACTATGCGTTACCGTAAAGCGCACCGTATGTACAGTGCACTTCAAAATTATGCATAGTACGCTCGGCAAGATGATCTAGGAATTGGTAAACACGCACATCTTCGTCCATTCATTCGCCCCGATACCATACCCCCGCGGAGCGTATCGCCGCCCCCGTCACACCGAGACGGAGGAAAATTTAACGACGATGCAGTAGAAACAGATATATCGCGTTAAGCTGTTTGCTATGCATTCATTCTGCACAATTATTTTAAAAGCGACGAAATGGAGAGGCTTGTTATACAAGAACAGCTTATGATTGTATGCGGATGAATACAGATTATACATGTATGAATACGAATATGCATACATGCATATTCTGCTCAAGCCACGCGAGATTAGTTCGAATTTCAACTTGTTAATAATTGTACAATTGATCGATTCAACGATCTAGTGTAGAATTACCTATAAACTAAAGCATAATCACATGTTTGGTCAAAAATTGTTTCCAGATTCAAGTTTATGTATTAAAAATGAGTAAATGAAGAAAATTGTAATACCTGTCGAGTCCACACACAAAGATTAGATCCACTATATTTGGAGTAGTTTACCTGAACCTTTCGAATAGCTGCAAAGAGCTTTTTTTTATGCTTACGAATGTTTGTTTAACCAGTCTTCCGTAGTGATCCGTGATTCGTTGCTAAATCGTGTGTGAAATAAGCAATGGATAAATCCATCAGAGTGTAACAGCCATAGTGAAACAACAGTAAGCACAGACATGGTATAATCCAGGATAAGGGTGCATCGTTGAATGAGCCGGGTGAAGCGTTAGTGAAGCTAAAACAAGACATAATGTAGTAATCAAACATAAAATGTGACTTAAAGATAGCAATTGGAGCGTGAAAATGTTACCGTTACGATACATAACGTAACATAACGCAGAAGATATTGTGCTGGAAATTTCATGCGAGTGTGTTGTTTTTTTTTTTTCATTAGTTTCTTTTTTGTTCTGGATTAGTTGTATTAATTGTACATAAAGAAATGTACGAAGCATCGGTGAGGTCTGCATGAATACAGATTTAAAAAGTACGTATTTAGTTAAATCCAACTCATATGGATTTGCGTGATTCTATTACCGGCGCGAAATAATGATTCCCTACAGTATATTCACTAGTTTATCAAGTATTCTCTTTTCATATTTTCCCTGTCTTACTTTTGGTAGCTTATATCTACTACCTATTCTGTATTCTTTGAATCGCACCTCCGATCGGAGGTATAATTTCTCCACTTCATTGTACACATATTTCATAGTCATGATTGACATAATATTACCACGAAGATGAAGAACGTTCATCTTCATTGGTGATATTACAAATCACTTTCGAAGTATCGAAAACGAAAAAAATCGTCTTCGACGGTTCTTTCAATTTTGTATTCACAAAAAATTCAATTTTTGGAATTTATGATTGGTAAATGAAGTCATTAATCGATTGAATTTTCTGGAATATGTTATCTTCGTTTTATATAACTCAAATAACGACGATCCTCTTTTAGAATTCGATTCATAATTGTCGAGATTGGGCCAACGATGTGTGAAATTTAATTCGAATCACGTTCAAAATACGACTTTAACACCGTTTTAGAATAAATTTTCGTGTGATTTTAGTACCGTAAAATAAAGAGTAGGTACTATGACTACTAGGGATTGGAAACTAATTTTCCACAGCCACTATTCTCGTCTCACTATTGTGCAATTCTACTCAATGCATACTTAGTAAAAATAGTATTCAATTCCAACGTTCAAGAAATACGCTGAGATAATTTAATTAGCAATTTACTCGCTTAGAAAATTATCACGGACATAAGCCACGTATTTCTTGATAATAACAACTTCATTTTCCACTACATAATGCATTTTTAAAAAATGGATGCACCCAGCGCTACTGGGCTTGCATTATAATACTGATATGATGCTCCGTCAAATATCTAAACATCTTAGACTACCGTAACCAAACGCTCATCAGATGTGTGGACTTACGGAGAACGTCGTCTTCGACTGCAAGTATGAGCGTGTTCGCGTACATGCTGGCACTCTGGACAACGATGACAAACACAATTTATTGGATGTGAACAATATGTTGGATCTAGGGCGCAAGGAAGCCTGCAAGTAAGACGAGTAGTGTGAGTACACTGTCCGTAAATACTACACAATCGACGCCGGAGACGATCTTCCTCTGGTGTTTTTCTCCCTTCATGTCTCCTTGACGTCGGTGTTCTGGACCCTGGTGATTGTTTCAAAGATTAGAATTGTGGAATAAAATCTAAAATTATGCCTCTGATTTTGAGAATTCTAATATCAAATTCATTTCTGATTTTAACTTGTAAGCATATCATCATTTTTCCCGATAAAATTTCAAGCTAATCAAAGGTAAAAAAAAGAATTGTCCGTATACCGTTTGAACTCTGTGGCTGGCGTGATCTAGAATGAGATCTGCCCCTTGATGTCGAAGGGGCTTCGCTACGTGGCCAATATGAATTGGTTCCGTGGGTTGATCCGTCTCCTAGAGTTAATATATTCGATTTAAATAACGCTCACGAATTTTTACTTGCGGAAAAAAATGTTACAACCGACAAGCAGGCTCACGTGTATGTCTCCGATTTTCAGCATTCTATTACCAAATTTATTTCTGACTCTAATCTGAACGCGTTATCATTTTTGCCGATAGAAATTTCAAGCCGATGAAAGGTCAAACAAAATTGTCAGTATACCCCTTGACTCGTGGCGCAGGAGTGATCTAGACCGAGTTCTATGTCTCGATGTCCGACGGCCTTCAGTGCGTCTTTGACGTGAGTTGGATCTGCGGGGTGATCTAGACCGAATTCTATTCCTCGACGTCGAACGGCCTTCAGCACGTCTCGGAGGTGAGCTGGATCTGCGGGGTACTCCGTCTCCTGAGGTGAAGATATTCAATTTAAATATTGCTTCCAATTTCTCATTTAGAAAAACAATGTTAAAGCCAATTAAAGATCTTAATCGGTCGTATGCTATTTTTAGTCGGTATAATTTCAAGTTTGAGGCAGTTTGAATAAAATCGTACGCATACCATTATAGCGCCCGGGTGATCTAGCAGGACGTAGTCTACTCCCAGATGTCGAAGGAACTTGATCAGGTCTTGGAGGTGGATCGGTCCCCCCGGATAACGTACGTACTGTTATAACGATGTCGAAGTTAAATAACGCTCACGGCTTCTCATCAGCCAAAAAAAAAAATGTGAAAGCAAACAAGCAGGCACAATAGGTAGACATGCTTTGATATTTGAGGAAGCGGTCTTGACTGGCTAGTCGAAGATAATTGTGAGCCATGAAGAGTTTTCAAAAAATTACTGGATATAAAAAATGAACCCAGAGAAACAATCGTATTTCAAATATTATGAAGGATATTGTTTAGAATTAAAAAGTTCCTTTAAATTGATATTTCTGAGCATTATTACAGACAAGGATTTTGGCTTCATAAGTATTCTTCCAGAACAAGAAAAAAATCTTCAGAAGATATCATTTAGTTTTTTCATCGGGCTCACAATTATGAAAACTCCCAGTGAAATAATGATTTCTACGCTATTGAATCGAAACATGATTAAAATTGGTTGGTTCAAGAATATTTTACAGAAAATGATTGGTTTTCAAGAAAAACTGATGATGATAGTTTTTTTCCGTTGAGACGAGGATAAGCACAGTTTGGTTTAGCACTGTAATCGTCGATGATTCACCACTGTTGGTATTCAGCTGATGATTCTTATAATTATTTTAATGAACATTTATCACAATTCAAACACCTGAATTGATCACTGGATATTATATTTATATATAGCTTCAAAATCTAACTAAAACTATTTTATTAAGAATTTCTTAAGCCTAGTTAATATTGTCGGTGTGATCGATATGGTATTTGCTGCATCGGTGGTGTTCAAGATTATGTCGCATACTATGGAGTTGTTGCTTGTAAAATCTTCTTATAGATCAAGAAAGTAGATAAACAAGTTGACTGAGTTTCAAAATTTCGGATTCAACTTGACTTAACTTGACAAAAAACTATCCTTCCTCCATTCCTTAGTGTCTTCATCCCTTAGTGTCTTCATCCCTTATTGGCTTCATCCCTTATTGTCTTCATTCCTGAGTTTTGACGTAAAAGAGCATTGCTCGTCATGGTGCACGAAAAGTTCAATTAAAGTTCCACGAATATAAGCTGAGAAGTAACCAGCACACAATATAATTTCAAAAATCACAAAATCACAAAATTCACGTAATTATTTGATTCAAGGAGTCTAAAAATATGTTCACTGTGAATTTGAATTTGATTTTATATAATTTTCAACAATCCCAGGTCTTCATCCCAATGTTGAGGTCTTGATTTCACTGTTGAGGTCTTCGATTGTTGAGTTTTCCATTCGACGATCTCTTGGGCTCAATATTGTAAATTGTTGAGACGAAAGTCGCGAAATTTGAATACGAGTTTTTTTTTAAACTGACACAATTTTAAACTGGTAGCATTAGATATTGAATTTTTTTTCTTCATTTGAATTTTGAAATATTGAATTATTATTCAAGTCGATAAACAATTTCTTGACAGACTTATTAATATTCTACTATTTGTGAATGAATAGTTTCAAATTTTCTATTTACGTTCTTCTGATACTTTACGATGACATTTTTAAGCTTTGGTATCCTTAGGTCTTGAAGTCTTCTTGTCTTCGATTGTCTTGTATTATTAATCCATGATTCTTGTTTTAAATGATAAGACGTAATGTTTCAATTTCAATATGAAGCAAGGTGAAATAACGACCATCGATGAAAGAAGTGATTTTTTACAAAAGTTAGATGCAACAAATGAACACGTTACGATTTCAATGCTATTGCATTATCTTCACAAATAAAAAATCAGCATGCAATAAAGAACAAAAAAAAAATGGTCGTTATTGTTTATGGCAACGTAACAAATGGTGCAAAAGGTGCTGGTAGTATTCCTAAGAATAATTCAGCAGTGTTTTTGAAAGAATTGAGACAAGCTTTAGGGGTAGTTAGCAGCGAGAACAATAAATTAGTGTCAATTTATCACGAAAAAACGAAATCTTACTCTTTCATCATCTGAAATCTTCACGCTGGTCATCTTTTCTCGAAGAAGATAAGACCTAAGTAGGTGAAAATTACTGTATGTAATTTGTTCTACATTTCGCGATTGCTTAATCAAATTTAGGACGATACAGATACTACGAAATCCCATCCTTTGGTCTTCTTTATCCTGGTCTTCTCAATTTCAAGTGAAAATTAATTGACAAAAGTTAAGTTAAACAAGCAAACTACATCAATTCATCAAAGCTAGGTCGGTATGCAAAGAAAAATGCATACTTGTTCAATTTTAAAACAGTTCTGAAAGTTAGGTCGGTATACAAAGGAAATGCATACTTTATCAATATTGGAACAGCTTTAGCAATTTCATTCAACAAAGTTAGGTCGAGAAACGTCCTTCGTAATCTCCTCATACTTAGGTCTTCATCCATAGGTCTTCTTATTCCTTGGTCTTCTTATTCCTGTGTCTTCTGATTCCAGTGTCTTCATCTTATAGTTGCGTATAGAGTTTAGCGTAAGTGAATTTATAGAAGAGAAAAAACAAAGAAACACCAATGAAAACTAGATAATTTCGTTAAACTTAGATCGATATAAAAGGAAAATCTACACTCGATTGTAACTAGAATAATTTGAGCAGTAAAGTCATTACAAAAAAGAGATTTGATACTTAATACAGTGAAATAATGGTCTACAGCTTCTGAATCTTTGTGAATGCAATAAATTTAGTATTCGCATATATAGTAACAAAAATAATCTTACATCTTCGATCAGATGAAATTATCATCCCGCATCAGCACTTCCAATGAAGGTAAGTCCTGAGTGATTAAAAAATTACAATTAATTGATAATTCTTCCTAAATTCTGAAAAATAAATGCAACATTAAATCTTTTCAGTTGCTCGCCGCAGATCCAATTGTAGAGGTCTTCGTATATCCTGTAGAGGTCTTCATGTTTTTTGTGTATATAATAAAGTCAAGTTTCAAAATGACAATACTAAATAATTTAGCTACGTTGGTATACACAGGAAGTGCATACTTAATCGATCAATGCTCAAGGATCAGTTAAATTGAAATTTCTGCTTCGACACTAAATTCCAGTGTACAGAAATTTACCAACCGACTTACCAGGATAATGCTAACTGTATTATGAATAGGAATTGAATTTCACTTCAAACATTACCCTGAGTTACGAGCTGACGTGGCTCTGCATTTCTGATTATTCTGAGAGCGTGTTCTATTTCTTCATCTGTTGGAGGATTTTCGGTGCGATCGGGTGATCTAGAAATTCATACTCGAGCATTAAAAATTCTATCCTGTAATTGTTCAATTGTTTCAAAAGAGAAGTTCTTAGGTATGAAGAAGTTGAACTGAATGTATCCACATTGATTCGTTGGTTTCAGCCGATACTTTTATCCACAATACGTGGCCTCTGATGTACATTTCTGATCTAACTACGAACAGATTAGAAATGTTAGTTTCATACCGCTGGTTGTCCCCTTTTTGAGAACCTGTTCTTCCGTGACGACCCATTTTCTGCTTCCAGTTATACTCCTCTATCAATCTCCTTTTCCGTTCCTCGTGTAATCTGTCTCTTTCTCTATCTATTTTCCAAAGTTCGTAACTTCTCTTTTTCCTTGCCTTCTCCTCCTCGGATAATTCTCGCGTCGTATTCGAACGACTTACTGGCCTTCGAGTTCGGTAGTCTTCCGAACATTGCGGTGACATATCTAAACGTGGATCGTAGTTTCATTACTTCCACCTATTCCAGGACATCCACTTGTGGGCAATTTTTTTTTTTTTTTTCGAATTCAAATAAAGAAAATGAATAAAAAAAATATCTTACTCGTCACACAGCATAGAATAAACTGTTGAAAGCAATAGATTATTTACACAAAGATATTATCTCGACAATTTGTCACATGATAGATAAAGTTTTGAAGATAAAAACAATTGTTGTGGAAAAATGTACAACTCTTCGCATCTGTTCATTGATTCTGTCCCATCTTGCGAGTTGAGTTGCGTAATGCGTGATGAATAATACGAAAACATCAGTATCGTACCGTCGCAGTCGCCATTTTTGTATACAAGTCCTCGACGCAAAAGGACGCCATAATGAAATCCTTTATTTTTGAGGTTAACGCGTAGATTTCTCTTAATTAATACGATCAGAGATGATGATATGACGTCGATGAATGTGATGTAACGAAGTGAGTAGATGAAAGGTTAAATTTCGTTAAAAGTCAAAGCCGAAGTTCAATTGTGAGACGGTTAAAGTAACTAGCAGGTTTTTATAACCTCAAATAATTCTACGAAGTTTTCATGATTATGAAACAAACTACTGATACTACATGTGCGAGTATATTAATTAAGTGTTAATCATGTTATGACCCTTTTTTACTTACGTACGGCGTGCCGGTACTATTTTTCAATATCACCGAACCTCTCTCGAACGACATGCACCCGGAGAAAAACAAAACCAAATCACGAACACTTCGTATTAAACAAGTCCAATGATAGCGAATGGGAGAGCGGTGATCAACAGGTTAGCGAAAAGTCGATGAGCGGTGAGACTAGTCAGCGTCAGCCACGCGTTCCTTCGTCTTCGTACAACTCGTACTCGACGTCTGTAACAATTCAGAGGAACTACTTGTTGCTGTGCGAAAGCTGAGGCGGTAGATTTGGCTATGGACGCCGGCGGTTCCTGCCCGAAGTTCGAACGACCGACTCGGTTCCCCCGTTCTGCTGGTTCAGCGGAACCGAGGACGCAGTGATCGCCGCTGTGATTGGCTGTTTGTCATTGGCGTCCCCCGCGCGCGCCAATGAGGACGCTTGTGTGCGTGTGTAGCGTTTATAGACGGTGGACTCCACCACAGTTCCACCTTCTAGCGTTTCACGTGTCGTGCGCGCAGCTGGATCAATGCTTGGTTCGAATTTCGAACTGCTCGTCGGCCTCGATCTCAGATGTGAGGACAAAGGGCATCGCGGAGCATTGGCAGCGCCGGACTTATGCCTAGGCACATTAGGCACGGGCCTAGGGGCCCGACCTTGTAGGGGGCCCCGTCAGGGGCCGAAAAAAAATAAATGAAAAATTATTTGATTAAATTTGATCAAATCATGAATTATCGACATTTTTGTTTTGTTCAAAAATTTTTAAAAGGGGCCCCTGACCTCTATTTGCCTAGGAGCCTTGGGTTTCCATGTCCGGCGCTGAGCATGGGGCGAGGAAAAAGGGGATTATAGCCGTTCTGCCGTTGGGGTTTGGAGGGGACCGACCGCTATTGGCGATTGAAGATACAGGGCACAAAAAATTGACTATCTTAAGGGGATGCTGATATACTCGATTTTTAACGGACACTTAGATATTTTCAAATATTTAGCCCACGGAACTGAATCCCAAAGGATAGATTCGTAGCGAAATTCTACATGCAAAAATATTACAGTTTCACGCAAAAACGAAGAAATTGCATGAACTCTACGAAATCATGATAGTAATTTCATAGAATATAATTTGAATATGTTGTCCGCGGATATCGAAAACCTTTTTATTTTATTACGGAGTAGAAGCATCGAGCTTCGATTTCGTTTTCAATTTTGTTATGCAAGAGCGAAATCGTCTTATTGGCTATCGCTACGTGTGGTACTTGCGCCGAAAAAATAAATGAACTGGCACTGATTTATGACCATTTTTTTTCTTTATACAGATAATGGTGAAATAATTGAATAAATCAGTACAACGATAATTCTTTTTAATTAAGCAGATAGATTTTCATATTTCATAACTACAGTTCGTTATCGTCCCCTTTATTTATTTTTTTTTGCATAACCGATATACTAAAGTCCGAAGTGGAGTCCACTGACATACTCTTGAAAATTGTGTTTTTAAAATGTTGCTGGAAGACTGATGCGAAAGTAAAACCAAATTTTTCAATGAATGTGACGTTCCTTGCTTCGTAAAATATGTGAGGAAAAGTTTCCTGAATTAAAGAATGATGGTTGGACCGATTCCTTCGATTTCGATGAAATTTTGAAAATCGCTATCAGAGGTCGAAGAAACAAATCCTTTCAGCAGTTTTTAAATAATGGGTATGACTGTGTGAAAAAATGTCAGCCTCCTGCGATGAAACTGTAAGCGGAAGAAACATTGCGAAGAAGATTATACTCACCGCTGCCAAAAATTCCTTGCGCTTACACTTTGATCGCAAGAGGCTGACATTTTTTGTCACAGTCTATACTACCATTATTCAAAAACTGCTAGAAGTTTATACACGTTGTTTATATTGTCAGAATTTAAAAACCTATTTTCGCCCAAAATTTCTGCCGAAGTCTCGACCCTTAATATATTGATCACAATGTTTGGCTATTTCGCTATACATACGTGGCAAAAACCTTTGCATTAGCTCAGCGCGTGTGACCGGAGAAAAAAAAATAGCTGTAGCTTACCAACTGCCGTTGTGATAGATCTAGGGACTGCGCAGTTGTTTTCTAACAATTATAAAACCTACAATAATTTTGATAAGATTTATAAAATCTGTGGAAATATTTGGGAGATAGATCACTCAAATCTGCCCGACTGTTTATGGATTGAAAAATATATAATGTGAAATAAAACAGTGCAGTCCCTATGGGTATATATTATCACGGCACTTTGAGAACTCAACTGCAGGTGTTTCAACTTAAAAAGTTGAGTTTTAGCTAGATCTCCACGTTAAATTTAGCGGCCTAGAGAATTACCTCCAACCATTTTTAGACGAATTTCTGTCTTTTTCTTTCCCAAACTCAAAACTGATTAGATTTTGGATCTGATGGTCGAGTGCTTTTCGAATTATATGACTAAAAATATTTTAATTTTAATTGGGAATGATACCCATAGATTTTTTGAGTTACTGATCACGAATTTGTCGTCCAATTTCCTAAAATTCGAATTCCTAAATAATAAGAATAATATCGTTTTGAGCACAAAAAAACAGGATGTTCAAAGCCTAGCAGATGGGCTGCGTAAATCAACTTGTTTCTCTTTCATCAATCAATTTTATGATTTCTCAATTGGAGCTAGTTTTATGGAACTGGCTAGACCCGAAAAGCTCGATGTTCATTGAAATGTACGGGACTCGTTATTTTACAATTTATTGTGATAATTTTCGGGAAATGGATCAGGCCTTTATACGCAATAATTTGCGATCATTCCTATAACACTTGAGAATAATATCAGCTTTGCGTCATAAAATCTTACAGATCCGAATAATATTCTTGTTATAGCTTTATTTTAATGGCCGCGAACAAACTATGTCGCCACACAGGGGGCGAACCGACGGGCAATAATTCACTTGGCAAGTCTCACGTAGGCGTTGGGCTCGAAAGTCTGAATGAGGAAATCTTTGGAAGGCTTTGCGAGCCTTCAGAGATCAACAGGAGTTTTTCGAAGTCTTTGAAATTCACTTAGATTTCTTGGAAGTCCTTCGTAGTCTTCGGACTTCGGAAGGCACACGGACAAAAAGTGCGCTAAATTTTACATCTTCGGTATTTAATATATGCACAGCACTTTTTTGGACTTAAATCTACAGGAATTGTGTTAAGGTTTATAAAACCGATTGTAATGGTTACGAAAAATCTAACTCAATTTACTACAATTAGTGTAGATCTTATACCAATGAAGTGCTGTCGAAATATTTACCACCGAAGATGTATAAAATTCCATCATGTTTTTTTGCGTGCACACCGCATCTGCACACCGAAAATTGAACCTTGGATACCGTAATTCTGCATATTTGAAAGAAAAAAGGAAATCAAATTAGGTCTCTTTTATTTCCACAACAATGTTTCACATTAAGGCACAGTTTTTTTTTCCCACAATCATCAAAGAATAAAGATTGAACAATTTTGTTTATTAATTGATACACTCAATCGACACTCATATTGGGAACCGTTTGGAACTTCATCAGTTTTGTTTCAGGAACGTATTCCAGTTCCAATAGGGTCAGGCAGTTTTCGCCAGAATTTAAAAAAGACCCAGGAACGTACAGAGTCATTTGTGGTCCGACTGTAGGCCAGTACCTTCCCAAGACGATGTTATTTATTATCGCAATACCTTTGCCCCAGCCAGTGGTATCCAGATAAGTGTCCAGCGGGTTACCAGTCACGTTGAACGTTCCGTAAAGAAACACTGGGCTTCCATCCAGCACTAGCTCAGAACCCGTAACTGTGCGATTGAATGGATACGGATCTCCAAACTGGAAACCAGTCGCATTCCACTTCGACAAAGTCAGACCATTCAGCCTCACGTTTCCCACACCCTGAAAGATTATTTGGATGGTTACGATGGTCGTAAAAAATACTTGATACATGCAACGAATAAAAATTTTATGTTTCTGGTTTCCACTCTTTATTCAGGAATTTAGCTATAAAGTTGGCAGTGACATACCTTGAAATCGTGTAATTTATTCCCATAATTCACGTGCCCCTGATTTTCGACTAAAATCGACAACCGTTGCGCGTATGGATTCGGCAGCGAAACGGTCTTAATCCCATGTGCTCGACTCAGCGTTCCAACCAATCGATCGTCTTCGTAGACCAATGCTCTGTCGTGCACGAAACCGACGCTGAGAACGCTGGGGTCGGTGCGATTCTTCGGGAGGTCTGTTTCGTAAAGAACAAAAGGCAGTTGTCCACCGAACGATTCAAATGTCGGTGGTGTATCTTGCAGGGGTGGACTTTTCACCCCGAACAAATATCGCGCGACATCGTCGAACAACTTCATCTGCGGTACCAGCACCACCGAACCATAATCTCCCTTTGGCGACGTTGGGGGCAGCGTTATATTCGGGATCGGCAGATACTGTAAATCGATATTCATGCATTTGGTAGCTTGTCCAAGATTCTATCAGACTACAGTTACTTCTGAGTCAGTTACCTTAGAAACTACTCTCTGGATATCGAAGTACTTCGGCGTGAGGTCTCCAGCTTCTGTGATGGGCGCGTCGTAGTCGTACGAAGTCAGCTGAGGCTGGTATTGAGGACCCGTGTTTGCTCCTGACAACGGATAGGAAACAGTTATCCGCGACCATGCAGTGATTATGAAAAACCGAGGGGTGGATCACTAGCAAAATGCGGACACCATGTCTCCTTTTCATACAACATTTCCCAACATTTCCTGACATTTCGGGCCCTTCGTACTATTGCACCAGATTTCCTGTGATCCACGTCCACCCCTCGTGAAAAATGAGATGATCACCTACCAGATGTGATTCCGAAGTTGGTTCCCCCGTAGAACATGTAGAAGTTGAGGGAAGCACCCAAAGCTAGCATCTCGTCGAGCGTTCTTGTTACGTCAGTGGAGTTGACCGTTTGATAAGACTCTTCCCAGTGTGTCAACCATCCGGGGTAGAATTCAGAGTTAACTAACGGGCCCTGAACGTAAGGAATCGAGTCAGAGAAGAGCATGGAAGCTTGTGAACGTGTGATTTATACCTTTGGCTGAAACAGTCGCATGGTCGCAAATGCTTTTGTCACGTTTGTACCAGCACCGAAATCCACTGTGGTGTACACTTCGGGCACCATACCGCAACGGAGCATTTGACTTGAAGCACCGTCCGTCGTGTAAAGAAGAGCTTTACTTCCTACGTGATGAGAGAGAAGGTCGCGGACTTGGGACATGTAGCTCAAGTCGCAGGCATTGTAACTTCCGTACTCGTTTTCGACCTAGTGGATCAAGTGTAACAGTCAGATACTTCACAAGAGGATATTTCTTCTTCCCATTTGGTGTAACTTTGAATAGCTACCTGGACCATAATGACTGGACCACCGTTCCCTCGCAAAAACGGCTGGACCCTTCTCATCACCTCGTTTAAGTACGTGGTTACGAAACCCATGTAACCTGTGCGGATAAAGGCGGGTTTATATAGAAAGCTATGAATTACGTAGATGTTAAAACGACTCACGAGTATCACTGGTTCGCAATCGAATGTCGGGCACGCGACTCAGAAGCCAGACCGGCAAGCCACCCTAGAGCAACATGATGATTGAATGGTTCTGAGTTATAGTATCTCAATTGTGCCAGAAGAACGTGACATGCCTTGTGTTTAAATTAAACGTAGCGTGTGACACGTTCTTCCAGTAAAATTCGAGATGGCACATTTTTTTATATTACTGTTCATATAATTCCTCACAAAGTCTCTTTCCGCGCATATGTATGGACCAGGTCGAAGCAGGACGAAGAGATCTTCTTCTTGAGCGAGAGTCAGAAAGTGTTCCAGGTCCGCATCGTCCTCCCAGTTCCATAGGTTTTGTTTCGGCTGATGTAAGCTCCATTCGACATATCTGGATAATTTATTTACTCATCAACGTAGAGGTTTGGACCGTTTTATATATCTCTTACGTGTCGACAGCGTTCAGGCCAGCTGCCCTAATCTTCCGCAGCCTGTCCCTCCAGTACGCTCTCGGTGCCCGGAAGTAATGAAAGCTACCGGAAACGTAACGAAACGGTTCTCTAGTAGAAACTGATTGTGCTCGTAGTCCACCACAAAACTGGGTATTGTCTCATTCTCCTGGAATTGAATTAATCAGACACGATTCTGTGTTAAATACAATATTATCATGAACATACTCTGAGCGTTCATATAAACTGTTCATAAATATTTCTAAACGCGTTGCTTTCAGTATTCGCTGTCATTCGTTATCGCTATCTCTGACCTTTGATCTCTACTCCGTCCTCGTTTAGCCGCTGTGAAATGAGGGAATATATACAACGAATATTCAACTATAGGTGTATGAATATCAGAGTTTTACGATCTGAGTATAATAGGCGTCAGTCTGCAGAATAAAGTTTACTTGGTCCTAAGATTCTCTTAATTCTCGACCATATAATACAAGGCACAGTATGAAACCACCCACGCGGAACACTTAGTCGATTTTACGTATGAAATACGTTTTAACGTCTGTCTACGTATACAGCTAAAATGATACGTATACTATATGTGTACGCGATGTATACAATCAAGACGTATTTTCTATACGAAGTATATACGTATAACACTTGTATTATTCGCGTCAATGCCGAAGCCGTTTTTTACGTACTGCATGTACGTATAAATTACATTCATATTGCGTATAGTATTATGACAATCATAAAACTTTTATTATATGTACCATCTACGTATATAATTGGTGATTATTTGGATATTTTGAAAAACCCAGCCGATACGCATTATGTACGTATCTTTCACGTCACGCAAAACAACGCTTTTTAAATGTTTACTGTACATACGGAAGACGTATCACTTAGGTTGCCGAATAAGATCTTCAAGACACCTTCGATTTACGTACGATATATGTCGAGTAAAAGTGAGATCTTCGTATTGATAACAACGTAGGCGACACGAAAGGTATGTTTCGCATACGTATCGCATTGTGACATTGACGACGTATGAATTTTCTTGATCCTAACATTTAATATACGTGGATGCGACATATTTTTACAGTAAGCCGAAATGCACGTACAAATATACGTACAGCAGATGTGTGTATCTCGGCGTTGGGCACATCCGAAGTAATACGGAAGACTTACGTACAGCACACGGTTTGCAGACCCACCTGATTTCGACGATTCGTATACGTAAATCAGACGTAATAAGTCAGTAGGCTGAATCGCACTTATAGCTACTCCTTTCCCGGCATACGTATATTAGACGTACAGCAGATGTGTTTATCTTGGCGTCGGGCACAACTGAAGGAATATGTGAGCCATACGTAGAACAGGACACAGTTTGCAGACTCGCCTGATTTCGACGATTCGTATACGTAAACCAGACCTATTAGTTTAGTGGGCCAAATGCAAATTTTCACCGTGTTTTCGTTCTACGTACGATATACGTACGGCAGATGCGTGTATCTTGACGTTTGGCACAACCAAAGTGATACGATAGACATACGTACAGCACACGCTTTGCAGAATCGCCTGATTTCTACGTTTCGTATACGTAAATCAGACGTATTAATCCAGTAGGCTGAACGCACCAAGCTACCTCTTTTCCGTCACACGTATGTTATACGTACAGCATACAACAGGACACGGTTTGCAGACTCGCCTGATTTCGACGTTTCGTATACGCAAACCAGACCTATTAGTTCAGTAGGCCTGAATGCAAATTTTTACCGTATTTTCGTTCTACGTACGATATACGTACGGCAGATGTGTGTATCTTGACGTTTGGCACAACCAAAGTGATACGATAGACATACGTACAGCACACGCTCCGCAGAATCGCCTGATTTCTACGTTTCGTATACGTAAATCAGACGTATTAATCCACTAGGCTGAACGCACCGAGCTACCTCTTTTCCGTCATACGTATGTTATACGTACAGCATACAACAGGACAGGGTTTGCAGACTCGACTGATTTCGACGTTTCGTATACGTAGACCAGACCTGTTAGTTTAGTGGGCCAAATGCAAATTTTCACCGTGTTTCCGTTATACGTACGATATAAGTACACCAGACGTTCCCAGCACATTTGACAGTTTCAACGATATTCTTTCACTATTGAGCGATCGAGTGTAGTCATAAATAGATTCTCACAGAGATTAGTGAACTTACATTACTGAAGAATGTATCATCGTCCCTGATAAAATCATGTATAGAAACGCTGCATGGTTGGACAAGCGGCAGCTTAGCGTAGTGGTTAGGGCGTGCGACTAGTAATACGAAGAGTGGCGAGCGTACTCGGTTCGAACCCCGGCTAGGTCTTAGAAAAGCGAAAAATTTAAGCGATCGCAAAATGCGTTTTAATTGACAAGCGTGCTCAACTATAAATAAAAATAACCCAAAATATCGGAAATATCCAATAATAGTTTAAAAATTAACTTATTACATAATAATATTTTTTTTTAATTCCTCATACGTATCTCACACGTTCTCTGTACGTATAAATATTCTACCCATATGTGTTCTCTATACACAAAAAGCGTAATATGTTATGCATACATATACGTTTGATTTACGTATAGTACACGTACATTCAAAATCATGAAGAGTACGAAAGACATACGTATCGCATCAGTACATTGGACGTAAATTGACGTACAGCGCAGACAAAACTACGCAATATATACGTCTCGATATACGTCTTACAGTGGTTCCTTGTACCTCTAGAATACATATCCTATACATCTTAGCGGACGTTTCATATTCGTTCCTTATACGGATTTTAGCCGGACATTTAGCCTATTTCTATCCCAAACGTAAGCCTCTAACTTACGTAAGTATATCAGACGCATAACGTCTAAATTATTACGTCCAATATGCGTATAAAATTGGTAAGTGTTCTGTGTGGGTGCAATTACATTAGAATTTAAAGTTTGAAGCCAACTCACCGCGTGAATTATGACCGTGCTTTCGGTGACCAAGGCTAAGGCCAAGGCGAAGGCCAAGCTCGTCAGTATGGTTAAGTTCATGTCTTTTAGCCCGGGCGTAACTCGCTCAAGACCTCGACGCCTCTTTGTACCGGCAGCGACTGGCCTAGCGGCAATGAACGGATGGTACTTACATTGAATAACGAACGAATCAGCCGGTGAACTTCGAGAAAGCCTGGGGCGACGATATTATCCGCTGTAATGATACCGGTAATATTAACATGTAGAATATCGCGTGTCTAATGGCATAACGACGTAAGCGCCATTTAACGACTATACCTATATTTCTTTTTTGTATTTGGGGTGAAAACCCGAAGATTCGTTCATAAACGTCGAAATTTAGTCAATTAAATTTGGGTCAATTAAAAGCAGAAGGTCGTAACCACCAAATTTTTTTTCTCAATTAACACTTACGTCCTTCTGCTTTTAGGTTTTTTTTTTCTCATGAATTTTCGAAACGTTGTCGATTTCGATTCTTTACGTTTCACGGGTTTTTACAGCTATTTGGAAAAATGATGAAAAATTAAAAAAATCAAAATGGCGCTTACGACCTTCTGCTTTTAACTACCAGTATTTTTTATCGAATTTTTTTAAGTGGTCGTTTTTCCAATTTATCTTTGCGTTTTACGAGTTCTCACAGCTATTTGGAAAAATCATGGAAACAAAATGGCGCTTACGACCTTCTGCTTTTAACTACCAATATTTTTTATCGAATTTTTTTAAATGCTCGTGCTTTTAATTTATCTTTGCATTATACGAGTCTTCACAACTATTTGGAAAAATCATTAAAAATCATTTAAAAAAATGGCGCCTACGACGTTTTGCCTTTACGTTGTTTTTTAATTTTCCTTAAAAATTGTAATGAAAGAACGACGTATCCGCCAAACTTACGACCTTTTGCACTTACATTTTTCGATCTCGTAATTTCAATTGATCTATACGTTTTGACCATTTTCAGAGCGAATGGCGTGAAAAAAAAAATTATACGACCTTTTGCCACCAAAATCGCGTTTTTGGCGCTTACGACCTTATGCCATTAGACACGCGATATATATTTGCTTTCGTCTTTATCCATTAGCTTTGGACTATAATTAAACGAAGATCTGAAAGATTCAAGAGTACAACGATTCATCATTAACTGTATCGAAATAATGACTTTGCTCATTAGGCAAACAGGTTTCCTGCTAACATTCGGAGCAGACTTGAGGAAAAATCTGATTCAAAGAGGAGCAATTGATCGATGATATCAAGAAGCAGTGCGGGCAGACGGGCATAATTAATTAGGGGTGACATTGTCTCTTGTCTGGCGGACGAGTAGAAACTGATTTCACAGTAAGAAGCGATGTACAGTGATTCACGATTCGGTCGTACCACTGGGTATAATCGCCGACGGGATCTTGATATTCATGTCGACCTTGTGTCTTATATAGAACGTAGGATACTTGGAGCTATTTTAAATCAGTCTGCAAAGCAGGATTTTTTTCTACGCTCAGTGCCGTAGTCCGAAAAGCAAGAATTTGACTAATGCAAATATGTGATAGTTGTTGGACCAAACTCAGGTTTCGCGAGGATTATTATTCGATGTTCAGTAAATTTGTATGCTATTCATTCATTAGGACGTGGCTATTAAAATCGTTAGTTATGTTCAACAAATTATCATTTCCGTCAAAACGTCTACGTGGTATCTTTCTTTACGACTTAAAAAATTCCGTAAGTCGACATCAGCAACTTCGGATAACTACCGGCCTGTCCGTCCCGTTTTTGTGCTGTTGACGAACAGGGCGAATTCCTAACGATGAGAAAGTCTGAAGTTGGCCAGAATCGAGAAACAAGCTTTCGTCTAACAATAATTCTGAACCAATTCAACTGTCTAAAATCTCATATCTCGTCAGGAATTCACCCTGTATACTGATATTACGTTACGTACTGTAATTATACTGATCACAATCGTTGTGCGATGTAGAAGAAGCACCACTTTGCAAAATTGCTTCTATTCAGAGTCTGACTGGGGTGGAGAAATGATAATCCAATTATCCACACACTGTAGCATGAGGTGCAGGTCTGTTGTTAGAAATTACCTTTCCTCGGTGTATAGACGTAGAATTGAATGACACACTCAGGCCTGCTGGAAAACGAATGTAATCATGGGAAGTGCAAGTCGACGGGTCCGCATAAGAGAACGCTATCTTACATTTTGAATGTGAAGGTTCTATATAATACTGGGTTCGATAATCGGATTTCGTAGAAGTCGAAGGGGGAATGCGGCGAAGAATCTTTGAACAAAAACATTTCTGAGAAATATATTAGACGTAACATGAGGCGATACTGCGAATGGCCAGATTTTGTATACACTCTACTGATACAACTGTTATTTTTTGTCCTTATCTCGACCCGTCCAACCACTTGGCATCAGAATATTTATCCTCATGCTCATTTTCAACGTTTCACACCAATTAAAATTCAAAATATCATTCGTAATCATTTCCAGCTCTTCATGGAATGTCATTCACTTTCGATATCGTGATTTGTTAGAAAAAAGGATCTGGTACTTTTTATTGCGCACCTCGGATTCGACAGGGCATTTTGGAAATGAAAAATAATGAACAACCATTTAAATCTAGGACAAAAAGAACGTATTATTTTATTCTGTTCATATTTTTATTTGTTGATAAGTGTGAAACAATGAATAAAATTGTTTGGTTTGTTAATACTGATCATAGCTCGTCGATTTGAAAGAGAAAAAACGTCTGCACAATTTAATATGTCCGGATCATGTATTTTACACACGAGTATCAAGATTCAATGCTACGAAGAATTTAATTCTGGTCATAAAAATTCACTCTTACATAGTGGAGAAAAAATGAATATTTGAAAGGTCACAGAATACAACACTCACAAATTTTACGAGTATTCGTACCCATTCTTGAAAAATAGGCAACCAATTCTGAGTGATTATATGATCATTTTATCCTATCGTTATGCCTCAACTTACTCGCATTACTAATAAGTATGTAAGCAAAAATACGAGTGTCCTGTAGTGTTATAGTAGATGAAGGAATTGAATCATTAGGAATATAAAAATGTATATTTCGACAGTGATATCATTCTGAACAGGATATAAATTGGGAAGGTTTCCCTCATCTTGGGAGGTAAAAAACGTATGGGTAAAACAAATATCGCTAATTCCTTCGACGGTTACTCAGGTCTGGAACCGACTGGAACCGAACTCTCCTCGATTCCGGGGTGAATTCGAGTTCCAATAGAACCAGCGTATTTTCGCCACTTTCCAAGAAAGTTGCAGGTACATACAGAGTCATTTGTGGGCCAGCTGCGGGCCAATACCTCCCCAAGTTCTTGCCATTTATGAAAACAACGCCTTTACCCCAACCAGTGGTGTCCAGGAAAGTATCCAGCGGAGTTCCAGGCACCATAAACGTCGCTTTGAGAAACAGCGGGCTGTGGTCCAGCGCTTTGTCTAATCCGATGGATGTCATATTATGTAAACGGTGTAGGTTGTCCATCCGGAATCCAGTCGCGTTCCAATTCGACAAGGGGCGACCATTCAACGTTACTTGACCAATACCCTAGAAAATATTCGAATTCTCTTGGCGGTCGTAAAAAATAATGTGTGATGAAACGCGAAACTTTAATGACCGAGCTGGCGGCACATAGTTTAGACTTTGGGCTGTACAGTGTTGATACGTTTGTCGCTGTTAGGATCAGTGACGTCATACCCGAGGGGAAATAACTCGAAATCTGACTGAATCGTTTTTTTTTTCTTTTTTTTGTGCAATTATTCAAATTATTTCAATTATTTCAAACTAATTTTTTTACTTCTAGATAATTTCTTTCTCATTATTTCATTCATTTCCTCGGTTATTTCTCATTATTTCAATTATTTCTCATTGTTTCAGTTATTTCCTCGGTTATTTCTCAATATTGTCGCGTTATATCAACGAGATATTTCACCCTCGACCATACCTTGAAATCTCGAATTTTTTTCCCGTCGTTGACGTGGCCCTGATTCTCGACGAAAATTCTCAAGCGACGTCCGTACGGGTTCAGTAACGATACGTTGCTCATCTCATGTGTGCGACTCAGCATACCAAGGAATCGATCTTCGTCGTAAACATATCCTCTGTCGTGTATGAAGCTGACACTGAGAACGCTGGGGTCAGAGCGATTCCTCGGGAGATCTGTTTCGTAAAGAACAAAAGCGAGCGGAATACCGAATGATTCAAAAGTCGGTGGTTTTCTTTTCATGAGGGCTGGTATTCCGAACAAGGAAAGACCGCGATGGGTCAGCAAATACAGGACCGGGACCATCACGACTTCGCCGTAATCTCCTTTTGCAGACGGTGGAGGCAGCGTTATATTCGGGATCGGCAGATACTGTAAATCGATATTCATGCATTCGGCAACTGCTGCTTCAATATCCGGTAGTGGAATATATTCGCGTTATCATCGATCGAACGAAACGTGCCACTATCTGGGGACTCATTCACTAACTTTGATGCTATGCATGACAGCAGAACAAGGGTAGTTCCATTGGAAGAAGCCAATGGCGACAGTCATCCTTTTCGCGCAGTTGATTGGCTGTTACCAATGAAACCGCTCGCGAACTCTTATTCTGCTGTTATGCATCGCACCAAAGTTAGCGAATGAGTCCCCAGGTTGTATTGTTCTTTGGTCAAGTTACCTTCGAAACTACGTTCTTGATGGCGAAGTATTTTTGCGTGAGGTCTCCGGCTTCTGAGATGGGAGCATCATAGTCGTACGAAGTTATGTCAGGCTGGAATTCGGGGAGTGTGTCGGCTCCTGCAAAGACAGACAGAGATTGTAGAAACCCTGAAGCGATAAAAACGAACGGGAATTCATCAGGATTAATGGTCTAACCGGAAGAGAATCCGAAATTTGTTCCCCCGTGGAACATATAGATATTCACAGATGCGCCCAAGGCCAGCATCTCGTCCAGCGTTTTTACAATGGCACGAGAGTCTACCCTCTGAAAAGGCTTCTCCCAGTAGGTTATCCATCCAGAATAGAATTCCGAACAAACGAATGGACCCTGAAAGTGAAATATGCCTCTCATTCATCAGACAGAAGCAATTTCTTCATTATGATGACCGTTTTCCATCCACGATCCCCATTGGCTTCTAACTTATCCATTAGTGATTAGATAGTATTTTGAAGTACAGTAAATAGCTACCCTTGGTTGGAACAGACGCATAGTTGCAAACGATTCCGTGACATTTGACTCCACTCCGAAATCGACGGTGGTGTAAACGCCTGGCACCATCCCGCAACGAAGCCGGCGATTAGTATCACCATCCGTCGTGAAAAGAAGAGCATTATCTTTCACATGACGAGATAGAAGATCTCGTAGTTGCGTGGTATAGCTCAAATCACAGGCATAGTAATTTCCGTATTCGTTTTCAACCTTTGAGGGCAAAGTAATCGTATTAGAAGCTCAACATATTTCTTCGTGCATCAAAGATTAACATTCTCAAGTACCTACCTGGACCATGATAACTGGGCCATTGTTTCCTCTCAGAAAAGGCTTAACCCTCGTCATCAGCTCGTTTATGTAGGTTGCAACATGAGTCATGTAACCTGTGCGGATAGAAACGGTAATAAAGCGATGATCAAGTTTAATACTGTGAATGTCTTTTGGTTCGAATCACAGAAACACTTACGAGTATCACTGGTCCGCAGTCGAATGTTGGGCACAAGGCTCAATAGCCAGAACGGCAAGCCACCCTAGAGCGAAGGAATAATCATATGAGTCTAAGGGACATCATTATCGTGCATTAAATTCATCACCATGTCTCGTTCAGCGCATATGTATGGACCAGGTCGAAGCAATACAAAGAGATCTTCTTCTTGGGCAAGTGTTAGAAAGTATTCCAGGTCTGCATCACCGCTCCAGTTCCATTGGTTTGGTATTGGCTGGTGGAGACTCCATTCGACGTATCTGAACAATTGTTTATGATTATGTTCGAGCTTTTAACGCATCAGATTTTTCTTACGTGGAGACTGCGTTCAGGCCAGCTGCCCTCATCTTCCTCAGCCTGTCCCTCCAGTACACCCTCGGTGTACGGAAGTAATGAAAGCTTCCAGAAACGTAACGAAACGGTCTTCCATCTAGTAGAAACTCATTTTGCTCATAGTCTACCTCGAAACTGGGTCTGATCCTATTTTCCTGCAATGCAGAAGCATCTCACACCATAATAGAATGATTATGAGCGCTTATAGTATTGGACAAGGTCATTGAATTCATCGTCCCTATTGTGTCGTCGTAAGTAGATCATTGCTAGTCATAAAGACTGAATGAAGAATATGTAGTCGAAGTAGAAGAAGTTGTAACGTATGGTAAAGAGTTGGTACCATGGTTCCTCACCTCTGACCTTTGATCTTGGCCCAATCGCTGTGAATTCCCAGAGTTTTATACTTTATTCGGTTTCGTACAGTGGCGTAACAAGGGGGGGGGCAGGGGGCTCGGCCCCCCCCCCAACCGCCGAACCGAATGACCTATACTCTAATAAAGAGGAATATTCAAAATCATTGTCCGTCCTTTTTTTACGTTTCTATTGTACACATTTCTGCATCCTGCCCCCCCCCCCAAAATGTCTTCTAGTTACGCGCCTGGTTTCGTACAGTGCCTGCCCACACGAGCTTGCGAGATTACAGCATACTTACTAAATGAACTAGTATTATAATCATTTTATTGTCTTACCGCGGTTATCGTGACCAAACCGTCGACGGTCAAGGCAAGGGTGAAGGCGAGAAGCGTCCACATGGCTAAGTCCATGTCTTTCAGCTCTTGCGTTATATAGTTTCGAACTAGTAAGCAGTAGCCAAGCACTGAACAATGGAGGAATCAAAGGCTCTGCTTCATACTGGTAAGCGGTGGTGTTTTTTTCATCGCGATAAGCTCAGGCCGTCAACCATCATGAGGAATTTGTGTAGTCGTGTCAGAGAGTCTGAAGCTATTGCAATAATGCAAGTGACATGCGTTAAGTAAAGATTCCAGAACACAACGTGTGAAAAACAATGTTAAACTGTTCCTCTACTCTCCACGTGTCTACTGTCACGGCGTGAAAGGATGATATGTGTCATAATTGTCACACTCTGAGAAATTTATATTATCTACACTGAAATAATATCATAAATAGCAAGAAAATTGTATTTCATCCAAGTGAATATGTATACTTGGATCAACTGAAATATCATTAAATCAAATACAATTTGTTGAATGAACCAAAATTTCCTTGCTTTTTTTTACGATTTTTTTTCAGTGTAGATGCTTTCTGTCACACAGCAAGTATAATTTCATTCGTTATACTTCTAGTTGAAAGAAGCATCTGGGATTTTATTTAATTTCTTATCTTTCTAACAGCGTTGTATTTTTGTGTGTTTGGAAACAGGAAATACCGATAAGTATATTCTTATCTAAATCATGTGATTGTTCAGCATGAAGGTAAATTTCTCCCCACATAACCGACTGCATCGGTTTGGTGGTTCGTAGAGTAGCTTTCAGTCGATATCACTGCGACTTACCATAAAATTTGGGTCGATAATGTCGGGCGGCATCAGCCCGAATGGTAAGACAGGAATCTAGAAGCGCGGCAGATGATACAGTTCTACAATATGCACGGTAATTTCTAAATTGGTGACTGATATTCACGTGGTAAAACATGAAATAGTATATTACGATACTAGTGCAAAAAGTTTGTTTTCGCACGAGTGGGAGGTTTGTCGCCCGAGCAAAGCGAGGGTGACAATCTCACGAGTGGAAAAACGACTTTTGCACATGTATCGAACCAAATTTTATATCACAAACGTGGGTAAAGTCCGATTATACGCACGCTCGCGTGCGTAAAGTCGCACTTTACGCACGGAGTGATATAAAGATAATTTTTCTATATTACTTGATTTCTGCAAAACATGAGACAATGAAAAATAAAAATACAATACAATCAATTTTTCAAAATGTCTCCAAAAATTCAGGAAAAAAATGAAAGTTTCTCAAAAAAATGGTCAAGGACTTTTCGATCCCGATTTCGAGAGGGATCTATCAATTAGCGAGACAGTGGATGAAAAAATCATAATCATTGAAAAGTGAATCGAACTAATGATTAACTTTTAATTCAATATTCATCTAAATCGGTTTAAAAATAATAGTCGACTTCAAGTCCGCAAACGGCTTGATATAAGTCAACAAATCCTTGTTTCACAGCCTAGTGTAAGTCAAAGAGAATGTTGTGTTAGCTGGGTACGTAGCTAAGCGGGTGCACAGACGTCAACAGACCCGAGTCTTGTAGTTCGTGAAAGCAACGGAAAAAAAGTTATTTACAAGCTGAAATAACAGGCAAGATAGTTCAACTACTGGAACCGATCGGCTCTAGAAATAAGCCTAACTCAAGGTAGAGAGGTTCAAAACAAAACAAAAAATGTACGCAGTGGTTGAAAGTTCCTGTATTACGGGTCTCAATGTATTCTCAATTATCGTAACGTACATTGTTCGAGAAACATCAACGATGATGATACCTTGGGAAATGGTTTTTAATCGGATAAACGAAGAGCTGATCACTGCGAGATTTCGGTAAGGGCATAATTTCACTAGAACTTTCCTTCTTCATAATTTATTTGCAATCGGCTCGATATAATTTTTGAAAGAAAAATTCCTACCATGAAAATTCTACGTGTGGCGTGATCTTCCGATTAAAAGTAGTGCCATACGAAAACACAAAAAACAGTTTTTTTTTGTATGTACATATATCAAATATCACCTTTTCCAGTTTTAAAACATTTTTATACAACATAATTCGTCTAGTAATATCTCAAGTATAAATTCAAAATTACTAGCATTCAATAGAACAGCAGACAGAAAATTTAAATTCGAAAACCAGGAAACCACATGACACACTATAGCCTTTACACATCAGAACAGAAGCAAAATTTAAGACACACACACACACCATTGTTAGCAGAAAAATAACACATAGAAGCATCGCCACTTTGGCAACAACATTTTACACACAAAATCTTGTTTCACATTCACACGTAAACGCCAAAACATCATATTATATTAGATTTAAGGATATTTCCTGTACATACAACTCAACCAGACCATACATGTTATCAACTATGACAAATAAAAGGGGATTGACACGGATAGAAGGGAACAGAAAATCCGTAAGTAGTATCAATACGCGCCAGATAGAAAAACTGAGGAGTTCGTGGGTCAGTCCCCTCTCCTAAAATTCGAATAAATGTGACTACGCGCACCAGAAAGTAGTGCAAAAACCGAGGTGTAATGGTAAATCGCGAAGCAGTCAAGAGCACTTCGTCGGTCCGGCCTGACAAGCCTGTCAGACGTGCCAATTTTTGAGTAATTACTTCGGTCCGGCCTATTGGTCTTATTGGTACGTAATTCGTGGGAGCTATCCGTGAATTACGAATTTAAATTCATTTTCTGACTTAGAAAAAATCTGAATAATTCCATTTAAGGCTACAGCTATCATTAAATTTTATAACACACACGTTTTCTAACTATTTCTTTTAGTTTGTTACTATCAAACTTCAATTTATTTAGTCAAACGTATCATTTACACGATTTTCTGTTCTTTTGCTTGCACATCATCTTCGCTATCAACATAAATCTGCCTAACTTCTAATCATTTATACATATACAACATTCACTCCATCGTTAATTGTTCCGATCCTGAAATATCCTATACAAAACTGGTTTAGTCCTCAGTGAAGAGTGCTGTTAGTAGTAACGCCCGGCCTTTCGAGAAAGGGAAGCACCAATGCAGTATTTTCGACACTGAGTCCTCTTGTTATTAGCTCAGGTAGAAAACTCCCTTCCTTGAGGTAATTCGTTACCTCATTGCACAAAAACCACGAGAGCAGGTGTTAATTGATCTAGGTACCTTATCGAAGCCCTGAGAGCGTCTTTATATACTCAACGAAAACCGTAATTGTATATCAGTACGAGTGCTATCAAAGTAATAATTTCAGGAATATCTATAAGCGGTCAAATCTCCGGTGATAATAGTGAAACTCGTGTAATATCAGTTTAATCTGAGTGATCATAACACACAGTGACAAAGGATCACAGTGAGGATTAACGTTATAATGCAGATTTATTAACATTTAACAAATCTTACATGAGGGTTTGAGATTTGATGTAACTCGTGCGAAGTAGTCTGCACGCTTACCGCTAGAGGTAAGAGCGGCGCTGAATACGCTGGCTAGATTCCCGAGAGTAAAAGTGCGCCAGTCGTATAATACATTGACCGGCATGAGGCGCATCATACTAGGAATGGGCGATACAGCTCTAAAGTATCGATACAGTGTTCCAATATTTGGCTGGAATTGTATCGATACTACCAATATCGATGAGTATTATAGCAATTTTCCCAAACTATGCCAGTATCACTGAAATTATACTCTTTCTCTTTATACATAATAATTGGGGTTCAACATTTTTAAATCATTTACACACTGTGTATTTTTTATTCCAATAATTTGGTTCCAAGTTCCAACATATTTGTTTTACTTATACATCTTTCTTTATAACTATAGTACTAAGAGTACAATATATATTATATCACTTTAATACGCTCTGTATCTTTCTTAATAGATAAATATCGTTATAAAGCAACAACATTGAGACCGGGTGACCCCGGCACCAGCATAGGAGACTTTCCATTGACAACATGACCCTGCGTGACCCTCGTCACTTCATGTCTGATTCCATTATTCTTCTACGATTCTCCTTTCTCCGTACCTTGGAAGAGTCTCCTGAATTTTTTCAATTTTTTTTTTTAACATTTATTTAACAATTACAGGAACCGTATCTTCAATGGCACAATTCGCCAATTCTGCCTTACTAATATGCACAGGACGTCCAGATACATCAATATCCGAGAATATCAGCAACAATAAGTGCAACTAACAATAAGCATATTCAGCTGTTGATGTTGAAAGAACAATATGTAACTGCAACGTACTCTTGATCCATGCACAGCTGCAAACTAACACGGAGCCGCTATACTACTCCACAAATGGTACGGCACACTATTAACCCATCTCCTAGCTTGTTGGAAAGCTGGACCGAAAAGAAGGGATACAAGTTGAAAGATGACTCAACCCTAGGCTATAAATATCGACGCTTGATCAAGAAAGCTTATTGTTCATTGACAGTCGTTCGCGGTCAGATAACGCGAGGTGATTCATTATTGAATCTAGGTACTCTGAAACGTCGATACAGTTTTGGACCGAAGCTTTCGTATAAAGTTTCCGAGATGGATCCTGCGTGCGCCTTCTCCGCTTTGAGCATTGCTTTGAACTACGGAACAACGTTCGGATTTGTCATATTCCTTCAGATTCTTATAAAATTTCTACGTCCAGACATCGTTGACGTTGAGAACGTAGTGAAAATCGTTGCCACAGAGGATATCATTGATAGATACGACTTCGTGATCATCGGTGCAGGCTCTGCTGGGTCTGTTGTCGCCAATAGATTGACGGAAAATCCCCACTGGAAGGTCTTGCTCCTCGAGGCTGGAGGCAATGGGTCCGTCACCGACGAAGTACCTGGATTGCACCCAACCCTCCAGCAAACCGATATAAACTGGAAATTTCAAACTGAACCTTCGACCAGCTACTGCCTTGGCATGAACAACCGTCAGTGCAACTGGCCCAGAGGTAAAGTACTCGGGGGGTGCAGTAGGATTAATTACATGTTGTACATCCGCGGAAACAGGAAGGACTACGACGGCTGGAGGAATTTGAGTAATCCAGGATGGGGGTACGACGATGTACTGCCATACTTTAAAAAATCAGAGAATATGTCTATTTCTGATCTTCGGGATTCCCCGTATCATGGGACGTGTGGCTATCTCACTGTCGAAAATGCCAGATATCATTCCACGATAACGGCTAATTTTCTGGCAGCCAGTCTTGAGTTGGGGTACGACCTAGTAGATGAGAACGGAGAGACACAGAATGGTTTCGGATACGCACAAAACACGTTGCGAGACGGGCTCAGGTGTGATACCTCCAAAGCATTTCTACGCTCCGCCACACACAGACAAAATCTCCATGTGAGCACTGATTCCATGGTTAAGAAGATCCTCGTAGACGAGAATACGAAGATGGCTTACGGAGTTCAGTTTCGCCGATGTGGCAAGGATTACATTGTTTATGCCAGCACCGAAGTGATACTGTCAGCCGGAACTCTCCAATCACCTCAGATCCTAATGCTATCAGGAATCGGGCCCAAAGAACACCTGAAAGAGATTGGTATTCACGTTATTCGGGACACTCCTGGCGTTGGAGAAAATCTTCAGGATCACGTGGCCGTTGGTGGACTTCCGTATCTATACGATACACCCATAGATGCGGGTTCTGCTAACTCTGCTGATTTCAGAACTGGAGTCTCTAGTTTTTTCCCTTTGAATGAAATCAATCGATTTTTGACTGAGGGCAACGGTTCACTATATGGTTTCTTAGGAGGTGAAGCACAGGGATTCGTCAGCAGCGGGTAAACATTACTCCTGAAACAGATGAGTTCCTATACATTAAAATTGGAAGTTTACTGTGTTAAAAATGCATAACATTTGAGAAAGATCCAAATATTTGAATATCAAATGTAGGTAGTGCAACACAAGTCAACTATTTCAGATTAAGCAGTGCTACAATTGATTATCCGGATATTCAGCTCATATTCGCAGCGGGTGGCGACAATGAAGGCGGTGGCTTGTTCGCCAAACGGAACCTCGGTATCAAAAACTACATCGCTGACATCCTATACAAGAATATCGCTAACAACGACTCCTACCAAATACTCCCAGTGCTGATGCGACCAAAGAGTAGAGGTTACGTCAAACTGAGGAACGCTGATCCCGATCATCACCCAGTCATAGTACCTAATTATTTCGACGCCCCCGAGGACATGGACGTCCTAGTAAGCTGACCGTTTCACTATCAAAGAATATATGCTGACGCATTCTGATCACGACGAAAATTTCGATTTTTCAGGTAAAGGCATCCCAAATTGTTGACAAGATGAGTCATACCATAGCCATGAAGAAGCTGAACGCACGTCCCAACCCTCATTTCATTCCCAAGTGTGGTCCTTACGATCCTACTTCGTACCATTTTTTTGAGTGCCACACCCGACACTACACAATGCCGATGGATCATGCGTCCTGCACTTGCAAAATGGGACCTGCGACTGATCGCATGGCTGTTGTAGACTCTCGTCTGAGGGTCCACGGCATAAAAGGTCTCCGGGTTGTTGACGCCTCTATAATGCCGAATATCGTGACAGGCAACACCAACGCTCCGACTATCATGATCGCTGAAAAAGCGTCCGACATGATCAAGGAGGACCATTCTCACTCCCTCAGTTCCGCGAAAGCGACTACGATATAACAACTAAAATTCACAGGGGGAAGAAAACAGAACCGGGACCGGAATGTGAACTATGATGCAGAAATATAATAGTTATTTGTGTATCAAGGGCGCAAAAGGCTATTTTACGAGTATGCAATTTGCGGCACGAGCCGAAGGCGAGTTGCTGTAACAGCAGACTCGTCATAATAGCATTGCACTCATGACGCACACGATGTTTTTCTTAACACCTGGTCAGCGGGCGAAACCGACTATTTTCCTGCCCTCGGGCGCAAAGAGCTGTTTTCCGCCGGCTCACTCGGTCTGAAAAGTGGCATTTTGCGACCGGGTGTGAGAAAATGTATTATGCCTTCACCCAACGCGCGAGTCGCATTCGAGATTTTTATTTACGATTTTTGCGATATTTGCAATTGTTTCTTCATTATCGTTAATTTATGGTTCATCTTCACTGATTAGTTTGGTCGATATATTGTTTCAAGTTACGGCCAATTTTTTATAATTGAGTGGAAAGAAAATGTAATTCTGATGATCTCACCGCACTTGAGATGACTGTTCTGTACAGGAAAGTTGATATACCAGTATTCCCACGTCTGTGTATCGACGTAATGATCATACACTTCATTAGGCATTGGTGGAGGCAGTCTACGAGAATGCTGACTACGGATATTCGAAAGCACTGTTCGTAGCTCGTCTGATAACAATATGAGTGAACAGTTTTAGATAAGAGAATACCGTCTCAGTTGAACTGGAAAACTGACTTCGTCATGATTCCCTGATATTTCCCCATGTATCACGCTATTGAGATCTGATTTTCCCTTTGTTTGTATTCGCTTTCTGCAGTTTCAAAGTATAATTTCAATGTGATTGTTGCCCAATAAGCAAATATGTGTGTACGTGTTTATTCATTTGTTCAGACAATTGTTCGTTTAGACAAGCGATCATAAGTGGACGACTGCTGTGTGGTACACGGAAAAAGACGTGTTCACACGCACCAAGGAATGTAAAACTTGTGTCTATTATAACCCAATACCTGAGTGCATTACAGGAACCGTATCTTGTCATTAATATCCAAGAATATCTTCAACAAGTATAATTAAGCACATTATGATGTAGAAAGATGAATATCTAGATCGTACCATCGACTCTTTTCTTCCGAGGAGATGATCACGTCGTACACTGCTAAAAAAAATCGATTGAAAACGATTGAGCAAACGTCAATTGTAACCAATCGCGTTTTTTGTTCGTAATTTTCGTATACAAAACGATTCATACTGTTGTCCAATTGTAATCTACTGTAAGTTCTGTATTACAAGGTAATTGTTCCGAATGTGTGTTCAGGCGGTTTTATTCGTTCAGAAAAGGGGTTAATCGTTATTAATCGTCAATATCTCATTGAAACTCAATTGTTTTGAATGCTAAAAGTATAGAAAGGGCTTTTGAATTGAAATCAATTGTAACTTTACTATTGGACGTTAATTGTAACGAATTGGTGAACAAAAAATTAGGTTTCTGAAATGTTTCTTATACGAAATTAAGTATTCAACGTCAATTGTTTTCAATACGCTTACCAAAGATTGAACTTCCAACCTAAGCTTAATTGCAAATTCCGTATTTGGAACCAATCGTAATGTATACGTACTTTTGAAATTGGACTTTTTCAAATGTTTTTTATTTGGAATTCCTGATTCAGACTCAATCGTAGTCAACTGTTTTTCAATAGGGCTCCATTTAGAAAGTAATATAACAAAATCAAGATTCTGGATAGAGAAACCAGTGGTTTTTATTTATTCCCCAATACATGTGTAGTATATAGTATACATATACACATATGTGTACATATGTCTGCATACATAGGTATATGGACAGCTCAAGATTAAATTAGATTAACACCACTTTGAAAATCAAATTTACCGAATTACTTCGTCAAATCTCAATCATCATATCCTACCCTCACGGAAAAAACGCTCAAAAAAACACTCAAATTAACACTCATCACGACACCCAAATGGACACTCAATTAGACGATCATTTCGTACTCCAAGTTGGGAGTCAACACTGAAATTGAGCGTAAACGCTGAATTACCATGTCAACCCTCAACTTGAGAGTTAAGCCTCAACTCGAGGATTAACTCTCAACTTGAGAGTTGAACCTCAATGACACTCAATATTAGAGTGTTGACTCTCTATGTTCAAGATCAGCCCGTAGGGAAAAGTTACATTGGTTGCCATTTGAAAATTCGCCATTGATTGCCATTCTCAAAAGGATGTATGGTAAACGATTGGCGTTTTGCCAAAGGTAATATTTGCCATTGCAATGTTTGCCATATTTCAAATGGTTTTCTCCCATGAATGGTACTGAATGGTAAGCCAATGGTAATATTCACCATTTGGATGGCTCCTTTCTATGAATGGTACTGAATGGATAGCCGATGGTGATATTCGCCATTCAAATGGCGTTTTTCTTCTATTCAAGCATTTATAGTTTCACATTTCATATTATTGATAAAATATTTTTTGACACAGATTGACACCTTATACAATTAGTTCAATACTTATAATATCAATATTAATTTATCACATAATTTCATTTATTCATTAATAATTTATTATACTAACATTACACAAATACATATTATCCATCTTTCATTACATCTTATAGGTAATAACGACTAGACATCTCAAATCCGGTGCACTTGTGTGATTTGGTATCATACATTAGTACCTCGCATCAATACACAAAATTATCCAAATCTCATCTAATATCTTTATAGGTATATATTACTAATTCGAATTCCATATTACAATAAATTTGTAGATTTTCACGAAATCGTAAGCAAATTAGGTTGATCAAATTTGATCAGGGCTTCGAAACCAAGATATTGTGTACTTGTAATTCATAATTTCACACTATAACGTGTGAAGAAAAACCTTCGGAGAGGTCGAGTGAAGGATTCTAGTGTCAAAATGTCAAAAAGGTTATTATTGTAAAGTATAGTCGTACTGTAAAACGTCAGATCCTCAAAAGCAGGTGTTAAACCCCTCCGCCAAACTCCAAGGACCTATGCTGAACCTTGCAAACCTGACCAAATGGCTGCGGAAGAGTTCATTTAAGGTTCTTTGTGTCTCAAATTCATCGTAGGATATTGAAAAATTATAATTCAGTCCCATACTATCATGATCCAAGATTCAATAAGAAGACACATGCTTGTAAAGATCTGATCTTTCATATTTCAAAATTATCCTACATGAAATCACTATTTAGCCAAGTTTCACTGGGGTCTTTACTACCAGTGGATTCACAGATTTTGTCTTGAGAATACTAAGCATTGAATCATCTAAATTATGCGCCATGGATAACATATTGTTTTCCGGTATAGAAAAGAGTCATCGTCTCCAAATTGAACTACATAACTCTCGAACCATCGCTCAAATCATTACAACGATGTCAAAAAAGTATTTTCCTCACGAGGCAGCGCGGCTAGTCTTCTCGCTAGTTGCTGTCTTGCACTGGGATGAAAATGTAACATCTATTACAGTATGTTCCTAGAAGTGTTGGAAAGTTCAATTTCTAAAAAATACATACTCTGATTAAAGTCTTCCTGTCCTTGCGTGAGCCGTCCGGTAACTGACAGAGATCCTTCCGCCCATAGAACATAGATGTCGTAATATTGCTAAAATCATTATATGTACGTATAGTCTGGTGGAAGAAGATTCAAAACGCGGTATACATTCCATTTTGAACCATTGGAATAATTAATCGGCAAGGTTTTGTGAATAATTATATAAATTGATCTAGTTGTTTGATACTGGAAGAGTCAGTGTCAGGGAGATATTCTGCGGCTAAGGAGGTTCGTCAGCGCCCCAGCTGTGGGAAACAGAGGGGATCGGTTTCGGCAGCTGTCAGCCTTTCCCGCCAGCCGCACTATGCCTCGCACAGCCTACAAGCTGACGCTCCGGCTTGTATTTTGATTCATAATTCGAAAAGCTTTCGGTCAATCTGACTCAGGCTTCGGTGATTCATTCCAAAATGTTTGCTTGTTATGTTAAATAGTTTGTTGTTGTTAAGCTCGTAAAGCCACAACTGTCAATTTCAATCGCTGCGAATACTATTCTGCGTGATGCCTCCATGAGGACCCAGGTATAAGGAGCTAACTTCATCAATTTTTTTCTCGTAATCGGGCTGTTAAAAAAATTTGAAATTATTTCAGCAATCATATCTCGTTCAAAGGAACCCATACACAAATTTCCAATCAATCCGTGAACAAATGCATTCACTGACGAACCTCCTTAATTGAATTGTATTGAATATTACACGCGAATCGCTGTTGGGTATGATTTGAGACACATCGCGGTTATAGGTTAGGTAGCACGTCGTAGGAATTCAGAGCATGGAAATCTTCTTTGTTACGATCTTTGAGCCTTATAGATAAAGTATGTGGATAATAGGCTATTACTTACCTAATAGTAGAGTTTGAATCAGTCGTAAAAATGGATACACTGAACAAAATCATTCAATCAACGCGCCCGGTGGTATACGACTGATATACGTACTGACAGCACTTGCGACATTGGCAATATGGCCGATTCGGCGCCCGACCTTGGGGCCTGACGACGTCACGTGGCTAGTCCCCTTTAAATTCGTTTTTTCATTCAAGAAACTAAAGGGGAAACTCGATTGTTTCAAGAATATACCAATTGGTATCCCGGAAAAATTCGTAAATATGGATACAAAACTCTATGAATAAATTATAGAATTCTATCACATTCTACCAAATTCTATCGATTATTATACTACATAATTATTGTTTTGATCTCGCCTCTATCAAATGGTATAATGTATAATTCATCCGAATTGTATCAAATTTGATCTCAGTTCATGAAATTGTATGAAAATATTTGTTATACATTTTTTTCTGGTTTTATAACATTTTTTCATCATAATAAACAATGGCACAATTATTTGCTTCAGGTATATTACCAATTGACAATGAAAATTGTAAAACTCCCTCACACTGCAGCTGTGGCAATCGAATGGCAGAATTACTTCCATTGAATCTTTTACTACTCAGTAATGAAAGATTTCACATTCAACTCCATTGCACTGGCAAACCACTGGTGCGATTATATTCATTAGATATTGCCATTCAACAATGGAGTTTAATTAACGTCATTACACTGGCAAACCAATGGCACAATTACTTCCATTGGACATTACCATTCGACAATGGAGTTTGTAGAAATCCATTGCAGTGGCAAACCAATGGCACAATCAATTCCATTGGGAAGTATACCATTCGACAATGGCGTTGACATGATTCCATTCAAATGGTAATTGAATGGTGCGGCTTATGCCATTATACTTTGCCATTTGCAAATGAAATTTTGCCATACATTGCCCTTAGATGAAAGGCAATAGTGCCATTAAGGTTCCACTTTGACATTCGAAACCATTGGTTTGGGTGATGTCACCATTAGAGCTCCATTGGGAAGTCAATGGAAAAGCTAATCTCAATGTTGGGAGTTTACACTAGAAAATTGAGAATCAACACCCAATTTTGAGAATCTACACCAAAAATTAAGAATATACACCCAAAAATCAACATTTATACCAAAAATTTAGTGTTAACGCTCAATTTTGAGGATATACACTCAAAAATCGAGTGTTTTTTCCGTAAGGGATACTCCCGTTCTTACAAAGCTGATTCAATTTTATTCGAGAATAACCGTATTTCTTCGGTTCGAACCTGTTTTTAAACTTCTTACAACTCGCTTGACATTGAAAGTGAGTAATTGGACTTCTATGTAAATCTGAAATGGAAATAATATTCTTCATCGATTTCGATTGAGTTTAGGAATGCATTTTGATTCGGATCCAAATTGTTTTTTCCGATTCAATTTCTTTAATGTTCGCGGATATTCGTGAACGATTGGAACTTATTGACCAGTAATTGCATTGGTACGCGAATAGTCATGTTCATATTCATTCCGATAACTCTCAAATTTTGTATTCGTAACGCCGATAGTCATTTTCACATTGAATCCGATTGGGCTTGGTTTTCAGAAGACATCCATTCGTTCCAATTGGTGTTCAATTGATATTTTACAATTCGCACCACTTCATGACTGAATGTGCTCAGTACGTATTGAAAACTATTAGAATCCAAATTGTTTTTTCCGATTCAATTACTTTAATGTTCGCGGATATTCGTGAACGATTGGAAATTATTGACCAGTAATTGCATTGGTACGCGAATAGTCATGTTCATATTCATTCCGATAACTCTCAAATTTTGTATTCGTAACGCCGATAGTCATTTTCACATTGAATCCGATTGGGCTCGGTTTTCAGAAGACATCCATTCGTTCCAATTGGTGTTCAATTGATATTTTACAGTTCGCACCACTTCATGACTGAATGTGCTCAGTACGTATTGAAAACTATTAGAATTCAAATTGTTTTTTCCGATTCAAATTCTTTGATGTTCCCGGATATATGTGAACGATTAAAACTTATTCCCATCGTATTGTATTTTATCAATAAGATCTGATACATGGCCTCGTCTAATAGTCGTACGATTCCAAACAATTAAAAACAGTTCAATATCAATTCGCAATTTACTGTTGGAAACATTATACATTGAAAACGATACAATCCGATTCAATTTCAATCGGACGGAAATTTTCTGTACAATTGGACCCATTAAAAACTATTGAAAACGATTACAATTCAATCGTTTGCAATCAGTTTGAATCGATTTTTTTTAGCAGGGACACTGCCAGCTGTCATTGCTATACCTCATGTAGCCTCAAGCTCGCAATAACCGCACCGTCTCAGAATATGAGTGACTGAGAACATTATCATGTTATTGTCATTGGTCCTAATGAAATCGGCAAGAACTCCGAAATACTCCAATTCGACTTCTTCGAAACCCTATTGTTTGGAACACCTGCTCACATCTTTCAAACGAGGAAGTATGAAGACAATCGCTTGTGACAAACGATGTGACGTTTCTTTCCTTCATAATTGAAACTCAACTGAAACGTTCTTTTGCTTCATGCATAGCTACAAACTCACACGAAGCCGCTAGACTCTCACAAGTGGTACCATCAATTGGCCCATCTCCCACCTTGAAGAAGCCAGGGGCCGTATTCTGGGAAAATTTTCTCACGTTGTCACTGTGAGACTAGGTGAAAAATGGCCAAAAACCGCGGAGTGCGCATGCGCAGGGTCGATGTTTTTAGGTCGACTTGTGCATCGGCGTTCTAACTGAGCGTGAAATGTGCCGATGAGAGGAGTGAATTGCGTGAATCAACGATGAAACCGCCTTTTCCTGAGTCCAAAGAAGAATCGTGCACAGGAAAAACCTTGTGAGATAATACGTGAGAATGTAGTGAAAACATTATCTATGAATAAGTGCGAGAGTAGTGTATTTAAAGCCTTGTTAAAGGCATATATGTATATATTAGGAATTTTCAAGCTATCCTCGATAATGACTGATCAGTAAACTACAAATACTGTCTATTATTATTATTATTATTCTTGTTTTGATCATTATTATCATTGTTGTTGTTGTTTTCATTATTATTATTATTATTGTTATTTTTATTATTATTATCATTGTTGTTGTTGCTTTCATTATTATTATTGTTGTTTTGATTATTATTATTATTGTTAAGTGATAACATAATATGACCCAAAATAAATCATTGCGGGGTGAAGTTTGATGATACCAGTTTTGTGCTGATATGTGGTTTTATATTTGAATACAACAGTATAATATACACGTAATAATCAACGGAACCTCGCTAAATATAAAATGATGTTAAGCAGCGTTGAACAAAGAAAAAATTACCGCTTCATTTGTTGTTTTATCAAAATAGCAAACATTACGTCTAGTAGATCAAGAGAGGATAATCACTCGTGTAATCTGGTGTACACCAGTTCGAAAATCTCTTATAATTTTTTTAAATCCTTTGTAGTCTTTGTAGTCCTGTAATCTGATGAACACCTGAGTGGCCATTCATTAATTACAAGGATGATTTTGGCGATTCATGCCCCCCTCCGGCCCCCATGTAGGGGTACATAAGATTCCCCCCCACGTATGATTCTATCTCGTTTTGCAAATAATATTGTTGCTTGAAAATAAACAATCCTTTTGATCTGTGGGCGAAGAAGGTGGTCTAGTGGAGTAAGTCTCCGGCTAAGCATCCGTGGATCCCGGGTTCGATTCCCGGATCGTCCGTTAATTTTTCTCATCAGTTTTTTCAAAAATTGGTATACACTTTCAATTGATTTACATTAATAATTTTCCATCTTGGGCGACACACCCGTCGTTATTATTAATATAAATACAACTAAAAGGCCGCGGTGTACATATGAATGAATAGTCCTACTGGTGACACACCCGTCATAGTTCAAAGGCAAACATATGATGTACACGACTTTGCCTTGTGTTTATAAACAGTGCTACACGCAAGAAAAATACACATTCAATTAAAATTTGAGCACTAAGAACCAATACAAGACCTACAAGAAGAAGCTAGTATATGATGAGAAGAATTGACGTGATCTGTGGGCGAAGAAGGTGGTCTAGTGGAGTAAGTCTCCGGCTAAGCATCCGTGGATCCCGGGTTCGATTCCCGGATCGTCCGTTAATTTTTCTCATCAGTTTTTTCAAAAATTGGTATACACTCAATCCTTTTTGATTTTCCAATTTATTTAAATGAGATTAATACGCGGGAAGAATGTACTATAATTATTATTTATTGAGTAAAGCTCCTTTTTTGACCATATCCTCAGGAGTTGTATGAATCTTTCTTAGGTATCGTAGGTCAGTGACAGCAGTTTTTTTTTATTTTTCATGTTTCGACCCCGAAGAGGTCGATTATTATTCACAACATTTGAAATGGATAGAAATGAATACCTACATTTAAAAATTTCTAACTTTATTGTACAATAAAGAAACATGTAAATCGCAGTGTACATTATAGAATGAAGAAAACCATAAGGCATCCGAGATGGAACTAGATTTCTATTAAATTTTGACTTACAAAATATTGCGCAAGAATGGGTTTTACCCCTTCCCCCCAAATAAGGGCATCTAAAGACTTCTTTAACCCCCCCTCCCCATCGGGACCCTTACGTAATTAATGAATGGCCCCTAATTGACGAGTGATCGACCACCCTCGTAGATACATAAAAATATTTCACAGGATTGTTGTTCAATGTTAGATAGGATTCTTTCTTTCGAATAAAAGAGAACGACATGTTCAGGATCGTTTATCAACATTTAATTACAACCACGTCTATAATCCCTAAACCTTTCTCCAACCACCCCTACATCATCAATCCTTCGTAGATAGAACACAATATATCTACTTCACGTACGATCTTATTACTGTTCAATAAACTGGCATTGTATATGAAATACTCAGGGCTAATAATCCATGATTTTCGATTCGAACCACGAATTTATCATCAAACTATGATGCTTTGTATTAGCTTCAACTCTAGGCGATAATGGCGTGCACCGATTACAACTGCAGTGATTACATAGATTTCAAGTGATTACAAATCCCTTGTACACCGGATTACAACAGCGATTAACCCCTCGGAAAAATTATATAAGTCTTAATGCCATATCTACTAATATTAAATGTAAGCCACAATTATCAGTGGCAATGAATTGATAAATAAAGCTAGTGAAATAATATTAATTTAGGATTCCACTTTCAATTTTTTATAGGTATATGATAATTTTGAAATGCGGAACCGAACTTTTGTGGAAAAGGTAGTATTCACTATGGTTTCACACGTTTCACGACTTTCGCCATCTATCGGGTTTCACGGTGAAAACGTGAGAAAATTTTCCCAGAATACGGCCCCAGGCCCGGCGACTTGGAAATTTTTCAGGTATGGAATCTATGGGTATGGTTCACTCCGTACCATCCATACCTAAGTCGCCGGGCCTGGAAGAAGCTGCGAGTGCAAGGATGACTCAACCCTGAGCTACGAATATTGGCACTCGCTTGAAAAAGCTTGTTGTTCAGTCGATTACTATTGGATAACGCGAGCTCAGTAAATATTGAATTTACTCTGATATACGGTCTGTACGGTTTTTGATCGGAGCTTTCGTGAAATAAGGTTTTCGAAATGGATCTTGCGTGCGCCTTCTCCGCCTTGAGCACAGCTTTGGACTACGGAACAACCTTCGGTTTCGTCATATTTCTTCAGATTCTCATAAAATTTCTACGTCCAGATATCGTTGACGTAGAGAACGTAGTGAAAAATCGTTGCCACAGAGGATCAAGAGACTCGGCAGAGTCTCGCGCCAAGTACAATAAGAAAAAGTTTTTTTAAACGCCGGGCGTAGACCCACCGAGTCTATTTACCTGACCGAGAGCTACTCGCAGTGGTGGGGGTAATCTTTGTTTTCTTCCATTTCGCGATATCCATGGGTCTTATAAGAATTAATATTAGATTGGCAGCACGAAAAGCTTTCATTTAAGCCCTATTTCGATCGAATCGATGCCCGAGAAGATGAGATATTATCATTTGAAAAATCTGGCAGGTCCGTTTCACTCAAGGAATTTCGTCTCCGTCATCTCCTCCTTCAGCCACGTGACTTTGCAAATCCGCTATGAGTATGGAAAATTAGGGAAGAAAGGCGATCTCGATTTTAGACTACGCAGGGAGCAGACGAGTACCTAGAGTTCCACGATAGAGTGGTCGATAGTTAATTTCGCACAGGCTGTTGTTTCGGCTGCTAAAAATTAGAGTAGCGCGACTACTAGACAGCCGGGACCACAGCCATCCGAGTACCTGGCGTTAGTCGCCAGGTAGCGCTTGTGACGACATTGTTAGAATCACGAGAAGATACGAATCGGGAATGTAAACAAACCGCCATCTTTAAACAAAACAGACAGTGTTGCCAGATTAGGAGTTTTCCTCCTAGATTTAGGGGTATTTTACCTGGTTTAGGAGCAAATATGGAGACTAGAGGGAAGGAGACCGAGCTCCGTGAATGAAGGAGCGGTACCACTTTCCGCGCTTCAAAGCAGTTCTTCAAACTTTGGCTGAACGTCTTCGATTTTTGCAACTCTGGCATCAGAGATGTTGTCTAATGCGTCGGCGACTGCAGGTTCATCGAAGAAATCGTCTTCCCACTTGACATCGGACAAGTCTAAATCATCTTCTAGCAGTTCTTCAAACTTTGGCTGAACGTCTCCGATTTTTGCAACTCTGGCATCAGAGATGTTGTCTAATGCGTCGGCGACTGCAGGTTCATCGAAGAAATCGTCTTCCCACTTGACATCGGACAAGTCTAAATCATCTTCTAGCAGTTCTTCAAACTTTGGCTGAACGTCTTCGATTTTTGCAACTCTGGCATCAGAGATGTTGTCTAATGCGTCGGCGACTGCAGGTTCATCGAAGAAATCGTCTTCCCACTTGACATCGGACAAGTCTAAATCATCTTCTAGCAGTTCTTCAAACTTTGGCTGAACGTCTTCCGATTTTTGCAACTCTGGCATCAGAGATGTTGTCTAATGCGTCGGCGACTGCAGGTTCATCGAAGAAATCGTCTTCCCACTTGACATCGGACAAGTCTAAATCATCTTCTAGCAGTTCTTCAAACTTTGGCTGAACGTCTTCGATTTTTGCAACTCTGGCATCAGAGATGTTGTCTAATGCGTCGGCGACTGCAGGTTCATCGAAGAAATCGTCTTCCCACTTGACATCGGACAAGTCTAAATCATCTTCTAGCAGTTCTTCAAACTTTGGCTGAACGTCTCCGATTTTTGCAACTCTGGCATCAGAGATGTTGTCTAATGCGTCGGCGACTGCAGGTTCATCGAAGAAATCGTCTTCCCACTTGACATCGGACAAGTCTAAATCATCTTCTAGCAGTTCAGTTTACCATGGCAACCGGAGTTAACGATATCGCTAAAAGTTACAGAATCCCGTCCCAGATTCCTTCACACCCCTTACACGCATCTGTTACACCGTTTGCGATCAAAAAGTGTTTCATAGATTAAGTTTTACTCGCAGTTTGTCGTGTCTGATCAATTTGAATGACTAGCGGTTTCCCTCTATTAGCTCTCACGCATCGCATATCGATCGATAGGATACTTCGATAACGACCAATACCTTGACCAGTCGATTGTGTTTATGTTTACGTCATATGCCAGTCGCCCACGACAGTGAACCATTAGTTTTCAAAGTTTTGACTACCGTTTCGTTTTTACCGTTGACCATTTTACCCATCCGACTATGATTTACAAGAAGAAAGCTTCCAGTCTTGCCCAAAAGGTTCTTATTGTGTTTCTTCAGTTTTTATTTTAACTCACACAGTGATAATCGTAGTTATTCTCCTTCCAGCCACGGCAAGCTGCGAGTCATCGCGTGTTTGTATATGTCGACGATGTTGTGTAACCTGCGTGATGTTTCTCTTTTTTTCTCTCTTTCCTTTATCAGGTTAGTTGACTAAGCCCTTTTCCTATCTTATTAATTATAGTTTAAGCAAATTTGTTACTTTTTTTATATTTCTTTTCAAATAAACAGCTCTGATGAGAACGGCAGAACTGTCCGTTGAAACGTCAGCGTCTATGTGAGACAATCGTTTGTTTCCAAAACTTTGCCTTGACTTGATCGATGGAGTCTTCCTTTCAACCCATATATATATATATATATATATATACTGACTGGACTAGTCCAGTGTATCTTTATAAAAAAAATCACGTGACACGCACTTGCCAATTGGAACACATCCAAATACATAGTTCCACCATGCTTTGTCCGGGTGCACGAATGATATCATTTTGGAATGGCTGGAACTACTTGTCACACTGGCCATCAAGTTTTTTTTCCTCTTCTACGGTTATTCGGCACTGCCGATGTACCTATGGCCATCACGTGTAACGGAGTGAAGTGTGAACAACACCGAGGGTGCTTTCCAGGAAGTAAGAGGGAAGGAGACCGATGGCGATCCCCATGCTACGAAACCTGCGATGATATTTACGGCTCTTTAGTAGTACGATATTCTACCACCCGCAGTGCTGGTGCGATGCACGCCGGGTCCCACGGACCTACCGGGCCTTCGACGCGTCACGTGATCTTGGCATACGACCAATCAAAACGTAAACAAACCCCCACCATGGCACTAACGGACCCGGCGTGCATCACCAGCACTGCGAGTGGCAGAATACCGTACTACTAACTAGCCGTAAATATCAACGCAGGTTTTGGCAAGCGACCAGCACGGGGATCGGTCTCCTTCCCTCTTACTTCCTGATTATGATACAAACTTTGGCAACTCAGGCTGCCGGCAGAGGCGCCTCGGACGACGAATATATATATATATATATTTTTTCATTTTTCCGTGCAAATAGTCACAGCAAGAAATACGAATTACCTAAAATTTCTCAATCAACAGGCTCGCAAAATACGAAAACAAAATGACGTGAACCGTGACCATGCTGGCATAGAGAATGTGCCGCCGCCAGATCCAAACCTGCCTGGCACGAGCAGGGAAAACTCAAACGGAAGCTCACCCATACCGAACTCAACGTCACCCACAGAATTGGATGAGGCCCAGACATTGTTCAAGTATTCCGTATCTTCGTATTCATTGCAGGAAGATGAAGAGGACATTCTTACCATACTACACGAGAAGAGAGCTGAAGTCATGGTATTGAGAAACTTGCTTGATATTTTCGACAGATCCAAATGAAGCAAGATAGACTTATTTCATTTGCACCCATCGATTTGATATGGATTTTTTGAAATCTTCGGTTCATTCTATTATTGATCTGTGTGTCCGTTCGAATTTCAGAGAGAAATCGGAGAACAATTAGCGACACTGAAAGCGTTACAAGAAGAGGCGGAAAGACTCAACGCAAAACAAACTCAGGAAACAATCCGTTACCAAGATTTGATAAAAAGGAAGGAGCACCTCGACAGCCTGATAAGAAAAGAAATGACATGACAACGGATAAGTAAATACAGAGGTAGAATAGGTCAGTAGAAATAAAATGTAAAAGTAAAAATCCGGGCCGGGGGAATTTTTACTCGAAAGATTTTTAATAAAAAACTGTAAATCAGATTTTTTCGGCCTTTCTGTGGTCTGAATGCACTCGAATTGAGTGCCGTTCCTCAGTTAGAGGCATAACGAATGAAATTGGTTCGTATAGTCCGATATCATCACCATCAAAAAGTAAAAGTACCTAACGAGGATGAGAAATACTAATTTTGATGTAGTTACGTAATTAATGCCTCCACAAATCTTCTGTGATCATTTTTGTTTTCTTCCAAAAAACTTGGCGCTGGTTTTTTTTTTTTTTGTTATGTAAGAAGATTTTTGGAGGAATTCGTTATCGTTAGTTATAATAATAGTAATAATCTGATATGATAATAGTTTTAACTCATATTTCATTGTACATGTATACCATGGGAAACATAATCAAATCTATGATCACATAAATAATAAAATGGACACCCTGGCCCCACACCAATCCGCCCACCTACCTGGTGGGTCTGGTCATGGATTCCGCGAGGGACGGGGCTTATACAGCCAGACAGCCCTGATTTCAGGGCGTTCGGTCCTAGCTGCGCTCTGCAAGCGAAGTGCGATTGTACT
>JAEUYN010002230.1:0-97438 GCA_018257835.1 Euura lappo
GCCGCTACGCATTTGAATTACCCGAGTACCGTCAATCAAGGTAGGATCGTATCGTTCGTATTTTCACCCCCTGCGCTGCGCGAAGCCCTGTTAACTGTGTCTAGATGGGATCGGCAGCCGCCGAGTCCGTTGGAGCCTGAGACGTGGAATACCCTTCACTCGGAAAGTATCCCAGATCCGCTAGGATCGTTTCTGCCTGCTTTTTGTTTCTTGCATCGCTTGTACTTTCAGCCTATCTGTTAAGTTTAGAAGAAGGATTTCAGGAGTTCCAATAAACGAGGCCGTTGTAGAAATATCGAACACAATATATAAAGAGGTTTCATTCAAGATTAACTACACGGAAAGAAATCTGTTGCGAATATCGCATGGGAATGTACCATGCGATATTCGCAACAGGGGTGCCATACTAAAATCGTATCGATTCATACTACTTTAGCATGACTCGATGCGATTTTAGTATGAAAGTGTCCCATGCGAGAAAGGCATGCACCGATGCGATTATCGCACGAGAGCGATGCGCTGAACGCACGAGAGCGATGCGCTGAACGCACGGTTACCTCCGTACTATAAACGCACGGAGGTCCATGCGAAAAGAGCACGGGTCCCGAGCGTTTCGAAGATTTACGAACTGCGCATGCTCACGGCAACCCATACCTATACCTATATGCTCACGGCAACCTAAACCCCTGCCTATACCTATACCTTATATATAGGTATAGGTATAGGTTGCCGTGAGCATGCGCAGTTCGTAAATCTTCGAAACACTCGGGACCCGTGCTCTTTTCGCATGGACCTCCGTGCGTTTATAGTACGGAGGTAACCGTGCGTTTATAGTACGGAGGTAACCGTGCGTTCAGCGCATCGCTCTCGTGCGTTCAGCGCATCGCTCTCGTGCGTTCAGCGCATCGCTCTCGTGCGTTCAGCGCATCGCTCTCGTGCGTTCAGTACATCGCTCTCGTGCGATAATCGCATCGGTGCATGCCATTCTCGCATGGGACACTTTCATATTAAAATAGCATCGAGTCATGCTAAAGTAGCATGGTTATCATGCAATAATGGCAATATTCTCGTACCTTTTTCGCATTGAACACTCCAATGCGAAAATAGCAATAGCGTCCCATGCGATATTCGCAACAGATTTCTTTCCGTGTAGGTGTACGTTGTACATCAGGTTAGACAAGTGCGACCTATAGAGAGGCCGAAGGCAGACTAAATCAAGAGACTCGGTAGAGTCTCGCGCCAAGTACATTAAAAAAAAAATTTTTTTATACGCTGCGCGAAGACTCGAACCGAGTCTCTTTACCCGAACGGGAGCGATCCGGGTGGTGGGGGAAATTATTAATGTCTCATTTCTTCTGCTTCGATATATACACGACATTGAAATATTTATCCTGGGACGTGGGCGTGAAAAGCTTTTATTTAAGCCCTATTCCGATGCAATCGGCACACGGGGAGCAGTGATATGATTATTGAAAGTTTTCAGAGTACCCGTTTCGTCGTCAGAATTTTCTTCTTCACCTTCACCTCTTTCAGCCTAAAAACCGATTTTCATAAAAATTAGAGAAGAGTGGCTACGCCTCGACACCTGAGATCTCAGTAGCGAGGTTTGTCACCAGACGGCGCTTGAGACGGCACTGTTAGAATTGGTTAGAATCACGGACGTATATTAGAGGACTGGCAACTTCCAGCAATATCGCGCCGACTTTTCCTCCGCTATTTCCGCATTGTACCGTCGTTATGACTGCGGGGCGCTGGCAGTTACTGAGGCCTCGGTTTGATTTTCATTGGCAGTATTTTACCGCGCCTCAAAATACTCCCAATGAAAATTCAGCCTAGGCCTCAGTGACTGCCAGCGCCCCGCAATAATGACGACGGTACAATGCGGAACTACCGGATGAAAAGTCGGCGCAACTCTAGCTCGGCTGACATAGGGGAGTTGCCAGTCCTCTAACACGGAGTAATCTCTAATATACGTCCGTGGTTAGAATCACGGGTTAGATCGAATCGAGAATGTAAAGAAGCCGCCATCTTTAAACATAACAGATCGAGAATCGATTGCCTGAAACTGCTAGCTATAGCGTGTTCGCGTCGGCTGCTTGGGTTTGACAGGAGTTTTGTCGCTAAACGAAGACATTTCATTCCGCTTGTTATCACTACGTGATATTATGTGATATGAGAATCATTAACAAGCAAGTGAAACAAGATGGGCTTTGAAGTTTATATATTCGGCTTTACATCGTATGGAAATTTCGAGCCTGTTTCATCGAAAAATCAAGTTATGAGGTTATCAGAGTCAGCCAGTTAGATAAATCACAAACCCTTGGGTATATTGGTCGTTCATATAATTAACAAAAGTTGAACGTGTGTAACATAATCATTGACAATATGTGAAATTTGCTATGTGTCAGAAGAAATTAACCTCGACCAGCTTATAATACTTTGTTCTCTATTCATGACTAATCATCTGATAGTATATCTAGCTCGGTGAGAAAATTCTTACAGTGTAGAATAACATGGTTTATTGGTTATATGTTCATGATTCAGGTATTAAATATCAAGGGACTCGGTAGAGTCTCGAGGCAAGTACATTAAAAACAAAAGAATTGCATGGGCCTCAAAGAGTCTATACCTGAGTATATACCTGAGTAGTTTAGTTCCGGAGAGACTATTTCGTGGACAGGCTATTGATATATTGATTGATATATCGACGGGTCCTGAGGAAGCAGAGGTATCTCGGCGGGCAGTCTATAGCAGACGTAACTTGGAATACGTTCCGAGAGGAGTATAAAGGTCCGTAACACTTCATACACAGTTTTCTGAGTTACGTTTCAGTTCTGGACTGTCCGCCAAACATGTCAATTCCCTCAGGACTTGACGATATGATGAATTGTTCACCTGCGTTGGCTATAGTTATCGCACACCCACTTCTAGCTCTGTGAAGAAAATGTGTACGTTGCGCTATGCTCCGGGGGTTTGCTTCGATGAGTCAGCTTTCAATGTACATATGGTGGCACAGTTATTAGACTACTGGAGTTAGGATAGTTACTCGACTTGAAATCATCAGGTTCTAAGAATATCTTGGTGGACCGGATGGAACGGACGAATCTTGTCATGCAATTTATAACAGGAGTACTATCTTGGAAAACTTTATTCAGTGAATACCAATGATTATTTATACACTAATTTTCAGATTTTTTTACTGTGAACATTTTTTAAGATTTAATTTGTAATGAGCAGTGACTATAACCCTGCCTGTAAGTAGCTCCACTGTTGCCGTTCCCAAGCCCGGATGAGAAGGGAGGAGGGCCGCGCACAGGGTTCCACGTTGCGAATATTCACTGTGAATGATTTTGACGGATCAATTTATACAACCCAATAAGGGTTAATATTTCACGTCTGCCCCTAAGCAAAAGTCAGAGTTACAGAAATCAACTGGACATACATTTACGCGTTCTCATCAACATTTCCGACAATATTTAGCGTTTTACGGCGTTTTATAACAGAAAATTCAAGATTTTTCACCGTCTATCCAATGGGATATACTCAATAGAAATAATCGGTCAGAAAAATACTGACAACCGAGCGAATATAGCGAGTGAGGATCTACAAAGACCCAATCGAGCAAGCACAGCGAGCTAGCGCAGTTAGCAGGAAGTAAAAAAAATACACAAAAAGTAGTGATATCCCCCAAAAAGCACCTCTGGTGCAAAAATCTTTCGCCAAGTACATTAATGTGGTCCACCCACAAAATTTACCAACAAAATTCTTTCACACAAAAGCTGTCTTCAAAAATACCCACCAACAAAAATGCGTCTTCCACAAAAAGTCTCCTTCCAAAAATTCGTTTTCAACAAAAGTCGTCCTTTAAAAAAATCCCTGTAAAAGGATTGATATCAAATACAAGTACCAAGTACAAAAAAAAAAAGAAAAATCAAACCATATAACGTTGTGCTCGTTCGTTCGCTACGCTCGCTCACTCGATTGGGTTTTCATAATTTGTGAGGAGAAAAATTGGGAGCTTGAGTTTCGCGATGAGAAAATTTTCGAAAGAAAAAATTGAGGGAGTGGTACTTGGCGGGCCTTCATAGCGAGATAAAAAAATGTGACTTGTAGACCTCAGTGGTCACTCTTCCACTCACTCACACCTGGCCCGCAAGTACCACTCCCTCAATTTTTTTCTCTCGAAAATTTTCTCTTTTCGAAATTCCCGCTCCCAATTTTTCTCCTCGCCAATTATGAAAACCCAATCGAGTGAGCGAGCGTAGCAAGCGAATGAGCACAACGCTATATGGTTTGATTTTTATTTTTTTTTTGTACTTGGTACTTGTATTTGATATCAATCCTTTTACAGAGATTTTTTTGAAGGACGACTTTTGTTGAAAACGAATTTTTGGAAGAAGACTTTTTGTGGAATCTAGCTTAGGGCTAGGTGCGTGACAGAGATCGGAAGGATCTCTCCTCTGTTCACATGAGAGTTATAATACTTGAAATAATAACAAGGACTGTGTTCTGTCTCGGCGGATGGCAGCACGTACTTGCTCACTTATACATAGTAAGAAAGGTTCGAAAAGCGGATATCTTCAACACTATCTACCCCCTACCATCGGAATCCCGACCCCACGCGCCTCCGCGAACGGTCGAGTCCTGATCCCGCGTTTTACCGTTGTTCTTCTCGTTTTCTGTTTGAATTTTGCTCGTGTGTATTCATGTGTGCGTGTCCGTGTGATTCGCGCCGGTAGAGGTGGACCCCGTTGAGACTCACGCTCTACGTAAGGATAACATTAAGCTCGTTGTTGACACTTTGCAAAAAATGGGTATCCTCAGACACTAGGGGAGAATGGGGGAATGACGGTCACTAAGATTTAACCTCTTTTTTTGAGGGCAAACGTGCTTTGAGCCAAAATAGAATATTCAACCCATATTCTACAGATTATTTTTTGTCTGTAGGTCATCTTATGACAGTAACAAAAAAACATTAAATAAACTTTTCGTTGATAATTACAAACCCTGCATTGAACGTCATTGTCCAGCGTGTGGGGGTAATTGCGGTTGCTCCTGGGGTAACTGCAGTCAGCTTTCCGGGGTAAATACGGTCAACTTTGGGGTAATGGAAGTCGGTAAAATCACTATCGAACAGAAAAGGTCGATATTCTAACCTCAAATTCCGAACCAACTAACCTAAAATCTCGGCACCGCACGGGCTCGATGGCTAGCCACTGTCATGAGCCTCGACTGTTATTTCCCCACGCACGTGACCGCCGTTACCCCGAGAAGTTCATTTGTTTTTACCGCATATAAACACATTTATACATACGATGACAATATTATAACACAAACGGAATGAAAAATAGCGAACCAAAGAAGACGTGAATAATAATTCAAGTTGATTTTCACGACTATAGGTTTCGTAAAATTCCTATTTAAAATAAGTATTTAGAGGAAGGATTCATGGGTAAACGGCCAGTTTGTCGAAACCTTTTTTATTTATTGAACGACGTTTCGGTCGCGCATGGTCGACCATTATCAAGTTCTGTAAAATTTAATAAAATTTAACAATTTAGTACCCGATAGAGGATTTTTAAGATGTAGCTGGTAGACTATATCCTAGTGACTCGTTATTAACCATTTCAACAAAAGAAAAAAGAAGAAAAAAGAAAAAAGAAAGAAAAGACAATAAGGCGAAAGTTATTCTTAACATTATTCTTAAATTATGCCTGTATTCTTGTATTTTTCTAGGTTATGTTGCAACCACCTGTGCAGTGCGTAAAACTTTTCTTTTAAAGAGTTTACAAAAACTTTTACAATTTCTAAAGTTACGGACAATTTTTTTTAAATTATAATTGTAAGTTAGCGATAAATTATTTTTACTGTTCTATAACTGTGAAAACTTACTTATTTAGCAACTTCATTTCGCGAAGATGTTATAGGTTAGCGATGTAGTGATGAAGTGGCAGAGTTCAGACCAACAGTCAGAATCAATGTGTCGGTCGATAATCGATTCCCGCGAAATTCAAATTCATCTAGTTATCACAGTTATAGAGGTAGCTTCCATAGAGGGGCATATAACCTGCTGAGTTTATCAATGTCAGTTCTTCTATTACAAGTGTTATATCGGGCAATATTCGTCATTTCTTTAATTAGTCTGTGATAGTCGTTTACTTCAGTGGTTAGAATTTGGGCGTTCTCAAAGTCAAACTTATGCCCAGTGCTAAGTGAGTGATCAGCTAAGGCTGATTTACTAAAGTCTTTACAGCGTATGCTGTATTGATGGTCATAAATTCTTTTATGTAGGTGTTGTATTGTTTGCCCGATATAACACTTGTTGCATTGATTGCAGTCAATTTTATATACTAGTTGTGACTGATCTAGATCAGGAACGTTGTCCTTTAGTCGTGTGAACAAGTTGGAAGTTTTATTAGGGATTTTGAAAACGACTTTAATATTATGCTTACTTAGGATTCCTTTAATCTGTTCGGAAAGGCCTTGGACATAAGGTAAAACTGTCATAGTGTGGTCGTTTTTGTTATTGTTTTCTTTTTCCTTGGCGTAAGTTTCGTTGTTGTATAACTTGTCTACCCTAACTTCCTTTATTTTGTTGATGAACTCATTAGGATACCCATTTTTTGCCAATGTTTCATTAATCAATTTTAAATTCTTCTGTCTAAGATTTGGTTCGGCCAGTTTTAGACCCCTGTCGAAGAGACCCGCGACCACGCATTTTTTGTGCACAAGGGGGTGATGGGACTTAAAGTTCAAGTATCTCCCAGTCCAAGTAGGTTTTTGATACCAATTTAGACGTAGTTTGCCATTATCATTAATAACGGCTAGATCCAGAAAACTGATCATACCGTTTTTTTCCAGTTCCTTTGTGAATTGTAGATTGGGATGAAATTTATTAAAACTGTCGACTAGGTTGTCTATCTGATCGGGGTGTACTGTTGTCAATATGTCATCTACGTATCTTTTGTACAGGGGGAGGTGGTAAGGTAATTTCCCGATGACTTCAGTTTCTAAAGATTCCATGACCAAATTAGAAACAGCTGGACTAATTGGTGAGCCCATAGCTACACCGTTAATCTGTCGATAATAAGTTCCCTTGTGTACAAAAAACGTGGAGTCCAGACAAAGCTGAACACCCTTTATAAATTCTTCCTTAGGTAGTACAGTGTGATTTTTTATTTCAACCCATCTCTTATTAATGGAGTCTAAAACCAACGTTGTAGGGACGTTAGTGAACAGTGATGTCACATCGAGAGACACCAATTTGTGTTCAGGAGGTAGAGTTGTCCCTCTAACCGAGCTAGCAAAAGTCCAAGAATCTTTGGTATGATAGTCTGTTCGTCCTAAAATCTGTGTCAACGGCTTCGTACAGAATCTAGCCAACTTGTAGGTAGGAGACTTTATGTTAGACACTATGGGTCTTAAAGGGACGTCTGTTTTATGAATTTTTGGCAAGAAATAAATTCTAGGCGCAACAGAGTTATGTGTTTTCAAGCTTTTACCAGTGTTAGCGGTTATGTACTTATTTTTGGTCCATTTATTAACCAAATCATTGTTACTTTTTTCAAAATCTTTAGTAGGGTCTTTGTTTAAAATGCTATACGTTTTTTCGTCAGTCAACAGTTTATTAACTTTAGTCAAATATTCATCAGTTTTCATGATAACGGTCGCATTGCCTTTGTCGGCCTTGGTAACCGTTAGCTCAGGGTGTTCTTTGAGGAACCGTTTTGTTTCCCTAACATTTGACAATTGTTGTTTTTGTTCCTTATTTAATTGTGCACTTTTTTGATGAGACATGATTTTGTGAGTGACAGCACTACGTATGGTGTCTTTTTCCTCAGGCTTAAGGCCAGTGAGAGCGGACTCAACATTGCAGATAAAGTCGTCGACAGGGATTTTATTAGGTGCATATGGAATCCCATGTTTTTGTCCCAGAGCTAGGCAATGATTGACTCTAGGAGGGATGTCAGTTTTGGATAGGTTGACAATCCACTTTTCTTCAGTTGTGTTGTGTGAGGTGTTATCTAATTTGTCGAATTTCTCTATATTCTGTTTCTTAATTTTAAGGAACAGTCTCTCGCAGCGTTGCTCATCGTTAGCAATTTTCTTTAGTAGGTTTTCATCGGAGCAATTTTGGTCAATATAAGAAGTTAAGTCAAGTTTATGTTTGTTCAGATTTTTCAATTTGCAAATGACTTCTCCGATCTCTATGTCAATCACTTTGTTTTGGAAGCGTTTAAGAGCGTTTTGAAACTGTTGGTTCTGTGATAAATGGCCTAAGCCCTTAAATTCTAATCTTAAAAACCTTGGTACTACGCCCTTGTTTCGGCAGCGAAGCAACAGTATCCGTCGATTGGTCGCTTTTGCTATCTTCGTCCTTACTCCGGATAGGGTTTTAGCCTGACGTTCCAAATCCATTGTAGAGAGATAACTGCGACGTCGAACTTGCTTCGTTAGTTATGGAAGAAGTCCATGGATAACAACCCAGTAAGTATAGATGAGGTATGATTCTTGACCGTGATGATATTTAGAGGAAGGATTCATGGGTAAACGGCCAGTTTGTCGAAACCTTTTTTATTTATTGAACGACGTTTCGGTCGCGCATGGTCGACCATTATCAAGTTCTGTAAAATTTAATAAAATTTAACAATTTAGTACCCGATAGAGGATTTTTAAGATGTAGCTGGTAGACTATATCCTAGTGACTCGTTATTAACCATTTCAACAAAAGAAAAAAGAAGAAAAAAGAAAAAAGAAAGAAAAGACAATAAGGCGAAAGTTATTCTTAACATTATTCTTAAATTATGCCTGTATTCTTGTATTTTTCTAGGTTATGTTGCAACCACCTGTGCAGTGCGTAAAACTTTTCTTTTAAAGAGTTTACAAAAACTTTTACAATTTCTAAAGTTACGGACAATTTTTTTTAAATTATAATTGTAAGTTAGCGATAAATTATTTTTACTGTTCTATAACTGTGAAAACTTACTTATTTAGCAACTTCATTTCGCGAAGATGTTATAGGTTAGCGATGTAGTGATGAAGTGGCAGAGTTCAGACCAACAGTCAGAATCAATGTGTCGGTCGATAATCGATTCCCGCGAAATTCAAATTCATCTAGTTATCACAGTTATAGAGGTAGCTTCCATAGAGGGGCATATAACCTGCTGAGTTTATCAATGTCAGTTCTTCTATTACAAGTGTTATATCGGGCAATATTCGTCATTTCTTTAATTAGTCTGTGATAGTCGTTTACTTCAGTGGTTAGAATTTGGGCGTTCTCAAAGTCAAACTTATGCCCAGTGCTAAGTGAGTGATCAGCTAAGGCTGATTTACTAAAGTCTTTACAGCGTATGCTGTATTGATGGTCATAAATTCTTTTATGTAGGTGTTGTATTGTTTGCCCGATATAACACTTGTTGCATTGATTGCAGTCAATTTTATATACTAGTTGTGACTGATCTAGATCAGGAACGTTGTCCTTTAGTCGTGTGAACAAGTTGGAAGTTTTATTAGGGATTTTGAAAACGACTTTAATATTATGCTTACTTAGGATTCCTTTAATCTGTTCGGAAAGGCCTTGGACATAAGGTAAAACTGTCATAGTGTGGTCGTTTTTGTTATTGTTTTCTTTTTCCTTGGCGTAAGTTTCGTTGTTGTATAACTTGTCTACCCTAACTTCCTTTATTTTGTTGATGAACTCATTAGGATACCCATTTTTTGCCAATGTTTCATTAATCAATTTTAAATTCTTCTGTCTAAGATTTGGTTCGGCCAGTTTTAGACCCCTGTCGAAGAGACCCGCGACCACGCATTTTTTGTGCACAAGGGGGTGATGGGACTTAAAGTTCAAGTATCTCCCAGTCCAAGTAGGTTTTTGACCTACCCTTTGACTTTAGGCCGTTGACACAGATTTTAGGACGAACAGACTATCATACCAAAGATTCTTGGACTTTTGCTAGCTCGGTTAGAGGGACAACTCTACCTCCTGAACACAAATTGGTGTCTCTCGATGTGACATCACTGTTCACTAACGTCCCTACAACGTTGGTTTTAGACTCCATTAATAAGAGATGGGTTGAAATAAAAAATCACACTGTACTACCTAAGGAAGAATTTATAAAGGGTGTTCAGCTTTGTCTGGACTCCACGTTTTTTGTACACAAGGGAACTTATTATCGACAGATTAACGGTGTAGCTATGGGCTCACCAATTAGTCCAGCTGTTTCTAATTTGGTCATGGAATCTTTAGAAACTGAAGTCATCGGGAAATTACCTTACCACCTCCCCCTGTACAAAAGATACGTAGATGACATATTGACAACAGTACACCCCGATCAGATAGACAACCTAGTCGACAGTTTTAATAAATTTCATCCCAATCTACAATTCACAAAGGAACTGGAAAAAAACGGTATGATCGGTTTTCTTGATCTAGCCGTTATTAATGATAATGGCAAACTACGTCTAGATTGGTATAAAAAACCCACTTGGACTGGGAGATACTTGAACTTCAAGTCCCATCACCCCCTTGTGCACAAAAAATGCTTGGTCGCGGGTTTCTTCGACAGGGGTCTAAAACTGGCCGAACCAAATCTTAGACAGAAGAACTTGAAATTGATTAATGAAACATTGGGAAAAAATGGTTATCCTAATGAGTTCATCAACAAAATAAAGGAAGTTAGGGTAGACAAGTTATACAACAACGAAACTTACGCCAAGGAAAAAGAAAACAATAACAAAAACGACCACACTATGACAGTTTTACCTTATGTCCAAGGCCTTTCCGAACAGATTAAAGGAATCCTAAGTAAGCATAATATTAAAGTCGTTTTCAAAATCCCTAATAAAACTTCCAACTTGTTCACACGACTAAAGGACAACGTTCCTGATCTAGATCAGTCACAACTAGTATATAAAATTGACTGCAATCAATGCAACAAGTGTTATATCGGGCAAACAATACAACACCTACATAAAAGAATTTATGACCATCAATACAGCATACGCTGTAAAGACTTTAGTAAATCAGCCTTAGCTGATCACTCACTTAGCACTGGGCATAAGTTTGACTTTGAGAACGCCCAAATTCTAACCACTGAAGTAAACGACTATCACAGACTAATTAAAGAAATGACGAATATTGCCCGATATAACACTTGTAATAGAAGAACTGACATTGATAAACTCAGCAGGTTATATGCCCCTCTATGGAAGCTACCTCTATAACTGTGATAACTAGATGAATTTGAATTTCGCGGGAATCGATTATCGACCGACACATTGATTCTGACTGTTGGTCTGAACTCTGCCACTTCATCACTACATCGCTAACCTATAACATCTTCGCGAAATGAAGTTGCTAAATAAGTAAGTTTTCACAGTTATAGAACAGTAAAAATAATTTATCGCTAACTTACAATTATAATTTAAAAAAAATTGTCCGTAACTTTAGAAATTGTAAAAGTTTTTGTAAACTCTTTAAAAGAAAAGTTTTACGCACTGCACAGGTGGTTGCAACATAACCTAGAAAAATACAAGAATACAGGCATAATTTAAGAATAATGTTAAGAATAACTTTCGCCTTATTGTCTTTTCTTTCTTTTTTCTTTTTTCTTCTTTTTTCTTTTGTTGAAATGGTTAATAACGAGTCACTAGGATATAGTCTACCAGCTACATCTTAAAAATCCTCTATCGGGTACTAAATTGTTAAATTTTATTAAATTTTACAGAACTTGATAATGGTCGACCATGCGCGACCGAAACGTCGTTCAATAAATAAAAAAGGTTTCGACAAACTGGCCGTTTACCCATGAATCCTTCCTCTAAATATCATCACGGTCAAGAATCATACCTCATCTATACTTACTGGGTTGTTATCCATGGACTTCTTCCATAACTAACGAAGCAAGTTCGACGTCGCAGTTATCTCTCTACAATGGATTTGGAACGTCAGGCTAAAACCCTATCCGGAGTAAGGACGAAGATAGCAAAAGCGACCAATCGACGGATACTGTTGCTTCGCTGCCGAAACAAGGGCGTAGTACCAAGGTTTTTAAGATTAGAATTTAAGGGCTTAGGCCATTTATCACAGAACCAACAGTTTCAAAACGCTCTTAAACGCTTCCAAAACAAAGTGATTGACATAGAGATCGGAGAAGTCATTTGCAAATTGAAAAATCTGAACAAACATAAACTTGACTTAACTTCTTATATTGACCAAAATTGCTCCGATGAAAACCTACTAAAGAAAATTGCTAACGATGAGCAACGCTGCGAGAGACTGTTCCTTAAAATTAAGAAACAGAATATAGAGAAATTCGACAAATTAGATAACACCTCACACAACACAACTGAAGAAAAGTGGATTGTCAACCTATCCAAAACTGACATCCCTCCTAGAGTCAATCATTGCCTAGCTCTGGGACAAAAACATGGGATTCCATATGCACCTAATAAAATCCCTGTCGACGACTTTATCTGCAATGTTGAGTCCGCTCTCACTGGCCTTAAGCCTGAGGAAAAAGACACCATACGTAGTGCTGTCACTCACAAAATCATGTCTCATCAAAAAAGTGCACAATTAAATAAGGAACAAAAACAACAATTGTCAAATGTTAGGGAAACAAAACGGTTCCTCAAAGAACACCCTGAGCTAACGGTTACCAAGGCCGACAAAGGCAATGCGACCGTTATCATGAAAACTGATGAATATTTGACTAAAGTTAATAAACTGTTGACTGACGAAAAAACGTATAGCATTTTAAACAAAGACCCTACTAAAGATTTTGAAAAAAGTAACAATGATTTGGTTAATAAATGGACCAAAAATAAGTACATAACCGCTAACACTGGTAAAAGCTTGAAAACACATAACTCTGTTGCGCCTAGAATTTATTTCTTGCCAAAAATTCATAAAACAGACGTCCCTTTAAGACCCATAGTGTCTAACATAAAGTCTCCTACCTACAAGTTGGCTAGATTCTGTACGAAGCCGTTGACACAGATTTTAGGACGAACAGACTATCATACCAAAGATTCTTGGACTTTTGCTAGCTCGGTTAGAGGGACAACTCTACCTCCTGAACACAAATTGGTGTCTCTCGATGTGACATCACTGTTCACTAACGTCCCTACAACGTTGGTTTTAGACTCCATTAATAAGAGATGGGTTGAAATAAAAAATCACACTGTACTACCTAAGGAAGAATTTATAAAGGGTGTTCAGCTTTGTCTGGACTCCACGTTTTTTGTACACAAGGGAACTTATTATCGACAGATTAACGGTGTAGCTATGGGCTCACCAATTAGTCCAGCTGTTTCTAATTTGGTCATGGAATCTTTAGAAACTGAAGTCATCGGGAAATTACCTTACCACCTCCCCCTGTACAAAAGATACGTAGATGACATATTGACAACAGTACACCCCGATCAGATAGACAACCTAGTCGACAGTTTTAATAAATTTCATCCCAATCTACAATTCACAAAGGAACTGGAAAAAAACGGTATGATCAGTTTTCTGGATCTAGCCGTTATTAATGATAATGGCAAACTACGTCTAAATTGGTATCAAAAACCTACTTGGACTGGGAGATACTTGAACTTTAAGTCCCATCACCCCCTTGTGCACAAAAAATGCGTGGTCGCGGGTCTCTTCGACAGGGGTCTAAAACTGGCCGAACCAAATCTTAGACAGAAGAATTTAAAATTGATTAATGAAACATTGGCAAAAAATGGGTATCCTAATGAGTTCATCAACAAAATAAAGGAAGTTAGGGTAGACAAGTTATACAACAACGAAACTTACGCCAAGGAAAAAGAAAACAATAACAAAAACGACCACACTATGACAGTTTTACCTTATGTCCAAGGCCTTTCCGAACAGATTAAAGGAATCCTAAGTAAGCATAATATTAAAGTCGTTTTCAAAATCCCTAATAAAACTTCCAACTTGTTCACACGACTAAAGGACAACGTTCCTGATCTAGATCAGTCACAACTAGTATATAAAATTGACTGCAATCAATGCAACAAGTGTTATATCGGGCAAACAATACAACACCTACATAAAAGAATTTATGACCATCAATACAGCATACGCTGTAAAGACTTTAGTAAATCAGCCTTAGCTGATCACTCACTTAGCACTGGGCATAAGTTTGACTTTGAGAACGCCCAAATTCTAACCACTGAAGTAAACGACTATCACAGACTAATTAAAGAAATGACGAATATTGCCCGATATAACACTTGTAATAGAAGAACTGACATTGATAAACTCAGCAGGTTATATGCCCCTCTATGGAAGCTACCTCTATAACTGTGATAACTAGATGAATTTGAATTTCGCGGGAATCGATTATCGACCGACACATTGATTCTGACTGTTGGTCTGAACTCTGCCACTTCATCACTACATCGCTAACCTATAACATCTTCGCGAAATGAAGTTGCTAAATAAGTAAGTTTTCACAGTTATAGAACAGTAAAAATAATTTATCGCTAACTTACAATTATAATTTAAAAAAAATTGTCCGTAACTTTAGAAATTGTAAAAGTTTTTGTAAACTCTTTAAAAGAAAAGTTTTACGCACTGCACAGGTGGTTGCAACATAACCTAGAAAAATACAAGAATACAGGCATAATTTAAGAATAATGTTAAGAATAACTTTCGCCTTATTGTCTTTTCTTTCTTTTTTCTTTTTTCTTCTTTTTTCTTTTGTTGAAATGGTTAATAACGAGTCACTAGGATATAGTCTACCAGCTACATCTTAAAAATCCTCTATCGGGTACTAAATTGTTAAATTTTATTAAATTTTACAGAACTTGATAATGGTCGACCATGCGCGACCGAAACGTCGTTCAATAAATAAAAAAGGTTTCGACAAACTGGCCGTTTACCCATGAATCCTTCCTCTAAATATCATCACGGTCAAGAATCATACCTCACCTTATTTAAAATAAGGTGTTTCTTATAAGAAAAAGGGTGAAAACTAATGATTATCATTTTATCATTTATTTATGTTGGTTCAACAGGCACGGTATGATAAATTAGTTAGTTATCATGTTTGTGAGCGAACAGCGGAAAGCAGTTCGATATAATCGCTGGTTTTAATGCAAATTAGAGCTGACCGGCATTGCCTGATGACCGTCATTCCCCCATTCTCCCCTAATACATCAAATACAAAAAGACAGGATCAACAAACATGACAACAGCATTGACTGGCGAGTGGATAACGAAAACAACAATAGAATCACTGCTTCTATTCCGTTCATAGACGGGTTATCGTCATGAATTCAGCACATTTAAAAAAAAGAAGGTATCTCAACAACTTGCAAAGTGTATAACACCACATCCAGCCTGTTTACGAATCTGAAATCTAAAGTACCGACAATGGATCGAATCGACACCGTATACAGAGTAAATTGCAAATCGTGCCCCCAATGTTATATTGGCTAATCAAAACAACATTTAAAAAAACGAATGAATGGACACGAATATGATGTTAAGTCAAAAAACACAGAAAAATCAGCATTAGCACACCATTCGCTAAGTAAAGGGCACGTGTTTGATTTTGACAATGTCTCCGTGGTCGATTCTGAACCGAATTAAAAAAAAAACGGCTAATAAAAGAGATGATACACATCTCTAAAACAGACTCTGTCAACAAACGTACGGATATACAGAACTTGAGTCATTTGTGCTCTGGTATCCTACGTTTGAAGTAACCGAGACAGAAGTTGTAAGGGAATTGTTACGAATAGCAATAAAATCTGAACAACATTGCGCAGTTCTGTATCGATCTATATCTTCATCTTGGATTTCCATATCGATCCAATCAACCTCGATAACGAGAAGTAGGGGAGACCGGTGTCAGTTGTAACAATTTTTGTAAACCATTTTTTTTCTCGCTCAATATTTTTCATTTACAAATATTTTTTTTTCGAGCAAGTTCGTTGATCTTTACTCTCGCTGATTCTATTTTTTTCAGTTCGAAAACAACTTCAAAATTAGCAATAAAAATCAAAGTTGGGCATTGCTACACATGTTACAATTGACACCTCACCGGTGTCGATTGTAACAGCTTACGTGTCAATTGTAACACAGTAACGATATGACATAATTATATGGAAAATATTTATTTACTCCCTCAAAACTGGTTTTAAAGGTCTTCAGTAAACTAATACATTGTTATTTAATTTTTTTTTCACAAAGACACACGCATACTTCCGATCTCAATATAATTGAAGCTATTTATATCTCTGCAATAAAATTTATAACGGGAATTCAACAACGAATAAGACAGTTAAACTTCTGAGCAGTCATCGCAGATGAAGAATGCACCACCATCGGTGCAACCGATGTGTGCCCATTTTTTGCATTCAGTGCATTGATTTTTATAGTGTTACAATCGACACCGATCGGCGTGTTACAATTGACACCTGCGACATTTTTCAGTAAATAAATTAAATATTATCCTACGCGTCATGATCTACAAATCCTGATTGACATCATGTATAGCCAAACCATCATAGATCAATATAGAATCGACCAATTATTAAAAAAAAATCATTGTTAGATACCAGACCAAATCATAGTGGAAGTGATAAAGTTACTCACGGGAGTAAAAAACCATAAAAGTCGACACAGATACAGGAAAGAGCGTATGAAATTTGGCAAAACGTTGGTTAACAAAAGCGAAACGGACGTTGCTATAGAGATGTCCAAGCAGTTCTGACATTTTCCGCAAAATGGCGCCGTTATTTGCGTTGTAACAATTGACACCGTGTTACAACCGACACCGGTCTCCCCTAGTCGTTGAATCTGCTCAAATCAATCTGCTCAAATCACTTCCTCGAATGGTGTCAAACTAAACACATGTGACAGGACAGTCATTGTAAGTCTACGCATGTTGTTCAGATTTTATTGCTATTCGTAACAATTGATAGTTCCCTTACAACTTCTGTCTGTGCGGACACAATTGAAATACTCAAAAATGCATGTATTAGTTTGAAAATAATATAAGTGTTACAGCCTGATGATGGCCGGCCGTGGCCCGGTCGAAACGTCGATCTTTATAATAAACTAGGGGCTCCGCCCCTACGCGCTTCGCGCGGCAACCCCGCTCGGCGCTACGCGCCTCGCTTTTCCTAGGGATGGCTGGCCTAAATTTTTCTAACCTTCAGTGGCTGTTTTAACCTTTTCTAACTCTTTCCGGAACACTCACTTATTTCTTTTCTCTGCATACATCTTGCACGTCGTTTTTAATGAATCTCGCGAGAGACGAAAGCCATCTGGTGAATGTATTTGTAAGGAGCTGTCCAGATATTACGTAACGCTGTACGGTACAGTGCGTTGCTTGGGCTGTTTGGCTATGGTGGTAAGGTAGGCTAGGGAACGCCCGCCACCTCGCGGTGACGCTCAGAAGTTCAAAGCGCATAGTGTACGCTCTATGTCAAAAGGCAACGTATTTATCATATTTTCGACATTCTTTCAATCATCGGACTGCTTTTATATAACTTATATAGCCTATGTTACTCGGGCAGACCTGAGGAACAATTTGGTGCAAGTTTTATGTTAATCGGTCCACTGGTTCTCGAGTTTATCGGTAACAAACAGACAAACGCACGAACTCCTTTATATATTAGTATAGAAGATATAGATATAGATAATCAAAACTGACCTTCTCCGATGATTTCTATCCTCTATTAAGAATCACCATGGTCACGAAAAATACATAGCTCTACGTAAGGTGCGCAGAATTACCGCGCATACCCGGCATACCGCGTTATTCCAACCGTCGCCGAGCTACGGTCCGCCGTACGCTTGGGTTTGAATCTTGTCTATTTCTCGTGGTCGTCCGATATTATCCCGCTCTACGTTACCGACCGGAAACTTCGATCGAGTGAGTTGAGCGCGATCTAGTGCTGTAGGCATTGTCCCTGTTGAGACGAGTGCGCTACGTGGTCTGCGCAAGGATCGCGCGGACTCACCGTTGCGAGTCAGCTGCCGCGAGTCCACAGTCCGCTGTGCGATCCGGCTGACGCCCGGTACCGCTCCCCTCGTTCCCCTCGCCCTCCTCTTGGCTCGTGTCCAGTCGAGTTGAGCGGCCGACTTGTAAATAGTAGATTATAATTTGATATTGGCTCGTCTAGCCCGATCTGTATTCTACCCTCGGAGTCGCCTCGAATTCCGGAGGGATTGTTCAAGCCACTGGTTTTTCTTGAATAAACACGTTTATTAATTGTTCACCAATATACAGGGTTTACTGTCTTCGCCCCCACGTTCCCCTCTACCAAATACTGTAGCTAGCCTCCTCCTTCTCGTTCAACCCCTATTTCCTACCCCCATCCCCGCGGAAACGCGGCGATTGGTTCCAAAATCTTCTTTAATTAATTTTATTCCCGTTATCCACGTTGGGTTTCGACTTCTTTTGCTAGCATTGTGGACGGGGATGGTTTCCAAACAACCCCGGAAGCGTGTTACAACATGATGAACTATAATGGAGATAGATACATTCAAATTTCTACGTAGTTGCGGTTGATGAAGTTAATACTCAAGGGTTACATGTTGAATTATAATGGAGATAGATACATTCAAATTTCTACGTATTTACAATTGATGAAGTTGATACATCTGCTCAGAACTACAAACACGGTGAAAATTCATGAACCGAGACTGAGTCAGAATATAGGCACAGCTTTTTAAATTTCGCATCAAGAAAAGTTTGAACATAAAACTACTTTAATCGAAGAATTAAAAATAAAAATTTGATTTTCCTATAGGTTTTTTTCGGTCCCACCAAGGTTTGCACGCTCGAATAGAGGAAGAATCTCTCCTTGGCGGTTATTAATAATTAATTAATTTGGTTCGCCTCGTCCGATAAATTCAAATATGGGAACTATTTTGCGAGTTATATGAAATCCAATCCATGAAACTGTAGATGTTCGAGTTCGTTTTTAGAATGCACGTCGGTCTACGCTAGCCACAATTTATTACATATGAAACTACACATACCCACTCCTACATATACCTCATTTGGTTATTAGAGATCTGTGTTAAAATGAATTCGAAGCTCGTGCAAGCAAATCCACTTTCACACAATCAGCACTCAATAATTTTTCCGTATACGTACACGTGTTAGTAACCACGTCTGTAATCTAAAAATCATTTTCTGCGAGACGTCCCTATTTGTTACAATTCAGCTCTTCGATTTATTCTTTAACATCTGTATAATAATAACAGAGAGAATCAAAGCGAATAAAACTTGGGAAATGGTGAGATTTTATTACGACCGACGCAATTGACAGCTCTGTCTCGGGCAATCGATTCTCGATCTTACGTTTGAACATGGCGGTCTATTGATTTCGGTGGCTCTTCTCTATTCTACAATTGTGCCTTCCGAAGCGCCGTCTGGCGACTAACCTAGGGTACATCGATCGCTGCGAATTCTTGCTGTCTAGCGGTGGTCGCTCTTCTCTCATTTTTATTGTCGTAGGAATAGAGAAATTGGGCTGACTGAAGAAGGAGATGACGAACAAAATTCTGCCGAGGAAACGGCTATCGGAAACATTCAAATAATCATATCTCACCACTCCGTGTACCGATTACATCCAAATTGGGCTCTAATGAAAGCTTAATACACCCATGTCCTAGAATAAATATTTCAAACCCATGTATGAAGCGAGGCGGAAGGAAAACGATTAAATATTTTTCCGTACGCCGTGCGTAAAGTTCGATTTTACGCACGCAAGCGTGCGTTTAATCGGACTTTACGTGCGTTTGTAATGAAAAATTTTGTTCGATACATGTGCGAAAGTTGTTTTTCGACTCGTGAGATTGTCAAACCTTCCAGTCGTCTCAAAACAAACCTTTCGCACTTGTATCGAAATATACTAACGATAGAGTCACCAAAACAAACACCTGACACTGGGACAATGACGTGTCTAGTATACCATAATACAAGTTTCGAGTAAAGATTCCTTCAGCCCCTCGGTGGTCTAATTGGACAAGGCGTCGCAGTACAAATGCGAAGGTCCCGGTTCAAACCCGGGCCGGGGGAATTTTTACTCGAAGAATTAAAAATAAAAATTTGATTTTTCTATAGGTTTTTTTCGGTCCCACCAAGGTTTGCACGCTCGAATAGAGGAAGAATCTCTCCTTGGTGGGTACCAATAATTAATTAATTTGGTTCGCCTCGTCCGATAAATTCAAATATGTGAACGAAATATACTATTTCCCCACTGCCCGGTTCGCTCCCGTTCTAGTAAAGAGACTCGGTGAGTCTCCGCGCCGTGCTTAAAATTTTTTTTTTAATCTACTTGGCGCAAGACTCTACCCAGTCTCTTGATATCGGATCAAGAAAAATCTGACCTGAAAAAGACATCGAAATACATACATATATATTTGATTCAATGATTTTTGCGAAAAATTATGCTGGATATAATATTATTATTATTATTTTGGAAAAAAATTGAACGATTTTCACAACATTTTCAAGATAAAAAAAAAATAATTATAAATGGCGTACACGAACGACCCTACACCTCTACCTTGTCTAATTTTTATATGATGTAACTTGAAAATCTCTAAAAAAAAATCCGGAATTTTGATTATTCTGTGCATTTCACAGGATTTTAGTGTTGGTAAAAAAAAAATGGCGCATACGTTTTCATGTTCATTCACAAATTTCAGGACTTCCGAGTAAATTTTTTTCAATGATAATAATAATTGTGATCATAATAATTTTTGAAGTGAAAACTTCTTTAGGCGCGCCTTGCAAAATTATTTTAGTGTTATTATTATTTATTATTATAATGATAATAATAATAATAAAAATTCATTGTTATAACTATTATTATTCCGAATTATTTCCGGTTGAATTCACGCTCAGCTGTCATAGTGCTGAACAAGGAACGGCGGTCCGTGAAACGCGGGACCGCGAGACCACGGACGTATATTAGAGGACTGGCAAATTCCAGCAATATCGCGCTGACTTTTCCTCCGCTAGTTCCGCATTGTACCATCATTATGACTGCGGGGCGCTGGCAGTCACTGAGGCCTCGGTTTGATTTTTCATTGGCAGTATTTTACCGTGCCTCAAAATACTCCCAATGAAAATTCAGCCTAGGCCTCAGTGATTGCCAGCGCTCCGCAATAATAACGACGGTACAATGCGGAACTATCGGATGAAAAGTCGGCACAACTCTAGCACGGCTGACATAGGGGAGTTGCCAGTCCTCTAATATACGTCCGTGCGCAAGACGAACGTTGGCGAAACGATCCAACATGGCCGCGGCCACTGCTTTATACCGAAAATTACAGTCTTTTTTTGAAACAATTTTTCGTCTTCATCGTTCAGTGAAATGAACAAGTTTTGTGATACATGTGAGTGAAATTATATTTATGAGGTCGCTCACTAATTCGTTTCCACCCTTGTGATGCGTAGTCGGTGATATCAGTGAAAACAAGTGACGGTCCCAGGCTTAGCGACACAAAAAAGCCTTATTTTACTCGATTTTGGTGAGATACACGTTCATGCAGCTACCAATTTAATACAAAATCGTCTAAGGAACCCATTAAAACCCCCCCCCCGTTTATATTAGGCTTCATTATTTTTTAAATACGGAAAAGACTGAGTCCAGCATGCTCTTAAAACTTCAAATATCCTTCAATCAAGGAATGAAATATTCTTGATTCACAAAATGAAACAGTTTTGATAAGCTGTTAAGGTTTATATTTCAGCAGTAGCTTCTACCGAGGTGGTTGAAGAAATATTGAAGACTTTGATCTTCGATTCATGCATGAACCCCATATAGCAGTAGGCAGATGAAAAGATGTTGTTGAAAAAAAAAAAAATTAAATGTATTTGAATTGGTTCTTATAATTATTAGGATGGTGGTACGACATCTCAAGTGAAAATATAATTATAGATGTAATAGATGTAAAACTCCACGATATGTAGTATTACCTCGAGTATTACCGACACAAAATATCATTCTTCACTGAACACATTCCAATAAAAAAAAAACCAATAACAAGTAAAATTTTGGGTTCTCTTCAATACCCTACCTTACCCGATAGGCCCTAGCTGAATATGGAGAAGTATCTTTATATTTCCACAAATTTAACGGTGAATAATGTAAATTCAATCAGAGCTCTGTTCTCTTGTGTGGGTCCAATTTTGTGACATGGGTTCAGAAAAAATGCCTTTTTAGGTTACGACGAAGAACTAATCGTCTCTCAAATATGTACATAGTAGTCTTGAAATGCCATCCGGTGTAACAGATTGACAGTTTGTTTGATGAAAGCTGTCCGTTTCTGTGTACAACCATATTTTTGACTCGAAAACGTATTCCTGAATTCGAAAATTCAATACAAAAGGACATGAATGCTGTGATAAAATTTGGATTTTTGATCAATGATGTGAAATAAGATCATGAAGTCCGGTGAGGCGCGCGCGTATAGTATAAGCTAGTATATACAAAAAATTGTATTTTGAACCTAAGCTTTCAGAGGTGATCGAGAAAACGTCGCAAGAATCTGTTTCGTTCCGCAATTGGTGGTTCACTTGTGAGAATAATACGATTTCTATGTCTGTAATGGGTGGTCAATTGTTGTTGTTGGTACTCTGTTGTTGGTACTCTGTCCGAGATATGGATTCTTTGGCAAGTTTGTTTCGCCGTCAGAATCGTCTGAGGATTCTGAATAATTATTTTCATGTGCTCTTTGACGTGGTGCTGGGTTACTGGAGGATTCTGTTTCTTTGTGTCTTTTGGTTGCCACGAATTGGGGTGGGATATTTTTAACTCTTTTTGGTCTCTGGGCTTCTTCTAATAATTCGTCCAAATATTTGTCCACTGCATCTCTCTTATCCGCGTTATGGTCTGTGCTTGTGCTCGGGTTATTGCGTAACTGCATTGTCGGCAGTGTATTGGGTGTGTCGGTGTTCTCAACGTGTCGGGCTGCTGCGCTTGGACCTAATCCGTCTTAGTCATCGGCGTCATATGTGGAATCTGAGCTGTCGGGCTTGTGTGCTACTACTTTTCTTCGCGGTTCTGCGCTATTGCTGGATTCCGTATTTATTTTACGTTTTACCGGTGCTGAGTTATGCCACGTCATTTCCGTGTCAGAATTTTCAGATAGGCTTGAGTTTGTGATAATTCCTACCTCGGCTATATCTGTCTCTCGTTCTCTAGCGCGTTTATCCGGCGCGGGGTTAGTAGAGGATTCGTCTGTACTTCTGAGACGTTTGGATTCGATTGGTAGTACTTGTCTTATTTCGGGGACGGGGTTCCTGGAGAGCGCATCCGCGTTCGTATTTAATTTGCCCGGTTTGTGTACTATATCGCACGTGTATTGACCGATAAGAATCTTCCAATCGTGTAATCGTGATGACGGGTCTACCATGCTTCTTAACCAAGTTAGGGGCTTGTGGTCCGTTACCGACGTAAGTTGTCTACCGTAGACGTACGGTCTGAATTGTATCTGTAGTTGAATAATTTATTTCAGCTTTTTGTAATGATCTTGATGCGTAGGCAACTGGTAAATCTTCGCCTATTTTTACTTGGCTGAGCACTGCTCCTAGAGCGTATTTTGAGGCGTCGGATGTTATTATGAAAGGTTAACTATATATTATTCATTTATTGCTCACTATTGTGGTACAATTTTTCTTTACATCCTTTCTCCATTTCCTACTCCTTCACAGCCTATCTATACAGTTCCTTCTTTTTCTATACTCTATTCCCTTCTATATTTCTTAAATCTTAATATTACATTCAAATATATTCAAACCACCTCTCTCATATTTCCACTCTATCTACTAAATACTACTACTAATAACAAAAATAAAAATTTTTCATATAATTAATTAATTAAATTAAATAATTATTTATTTAAACATTTTCTTAATTAAACAAACATCTATATAGCCTCAACTCAAATATCCATATTCCACTTTCCCAACTTTCAAAAATTAACTAATTATTTACATCTACAGGGTGTCCCATTTTAAATTATGAACGCAAATATTTCGAAAACGGTTCACTGTATCGAAAAATATTTGAGACAAAAGTTGTAGGGTTACGAGGGGGACAGCTTCTGGTGACTTTGGCTTTCTTGCAAGTGGAGGCGTTGAGGTGATACGAAGGTCAACTATGGTTTTTTAAATGGAATCATGTATTTATTATTTGTCTATTCGATTGAGCGTTGAATTTCATGTCAAAAAGCACTGGAGCACAGGTGTGTTGAAATCAATGGTTTATTAGATACACCCCTCAAAAGATTTGAAGCAAAATCTCATGACGAACCGAAAAATGATGAACTCATGAATGCTCGTAACTCTTGATCCAGAGGTCGTGTTAAAAAACACACGGTGCGCAATTCGAAGCTCGAAATGACTACTTTTACCTCCACTGAATGAATTTTTTTATCGCGTCCTATTGTTGAGTTACACCTCTCGGAAACGATCATTTCGAAAATCCATGCTTCGATATCAACTTGCAACACCTTGCACAGAGCGGAGATTTCCCAAGCTTGAATTTGCACATCTTGTGTTGCTAATACGACCCTTGGATCAAGCAGTCACGAGTTCATCATTTTTCGGTCCGCTATCAGATTTTGCTTCAATTCTTTTGAGGGTTGTATCTCATGAACAATTTATTTCAGCACACCTGTGCTCCAGTGCTTTTTGACGTAAAATTCAACGCTCAATCGAATAGACAAGTAATAAATACATGATTCCATTCAAAAAAACAAAGTTGACCTTCATATCACCTCAACGCCTCCACTTGCAAGAAAGCCAATGTCACCAGAAGCTGTCCCCCTCGTAACCCTACAACTTTTGTCTCAAATATTTTTCGATAAAGTGAACCGTTTCCGAAATATTAGCGATCATAATTTAAAATGGGACACCCTGTATAACTTAACTTAATCACTTATCTTTAACTATACTAGCTCGGCGTAGCGCGCTTCGCGCGCTTCAGAAACCGACTTTATGCGTTAGGGCGTTCTTCAATGTCCTCAAAAAAAATATCAGTGTTGTAGGTTTAATTGAAATCTGTTTGATTGGATACAAATCTCCTCACCAAACGGATCACCACAAAAATATTTTTGCGGAGTTACCTCAAAATATGTTACGTTATCGTTAAAGAACAATTGATTCAGATTAATTTGAGCTTGTGTATTGTTCGTTAACGGATAGTATCAACTGTTAAGAGTGTTTCAGAAGTAATCGCGTGCTCATCATAAAAACGTCTTTTAACGACACAGATTTCGTGCAGAACTGTAGGTTTATAATGTTAGCATCTGCAGTCAAGATAATTGTCTGCAAATACGGTAAATCATTTGCGCGTACCTTGAATATGCAGAATATAACTTTCATTTGCGCGTTTACTTGTTCTCGAGAAAAATTAAAATAAAATTGGTTGAACAAAAAAAATTCCAAATCTACAAAGCTGGTATCAAAATCCAGTATTGCCCATATATAGGCAGACAAAAAGTTACATGCCGAAATGACTGATTCTGAAATGTTACTTGTTTGCTGCTTAATTAACCTAAATGAGACCGAACGAACTGAAGTCATCAAAATTATGCGTCATTTTCGATATTCAGCTTGATTCACTATCATTCTCACGGCTTTCTTTGTTTAGGAACTGGAACGGACGAAATTGAACCGCTCCCGGCGCATCTGCACTAATGAATTTTGGTACCGGCTTTGTAGATTTGGAATTATCATTTTCTCAGTGGTTGCGGTAATCATGATTACAGATCAATTATTGTGGGTGCTGTTTGCGCACACGACGCGCAAACGATTGGCATGATAATTTATCTGAAATTCTGTCAAGCGTTTGCATAACAGGTATTGTATTTGAAAACTGGATGCTGAAATTCAACTGCCCCATTTTATTCGTATTTTTCTCGAAAATGAGCGAATGCGTAAACGAAGTCGAGTTATATTTTTCATGTTCAAGGCACGCACTGCAGATGCTAACTTTATGAACTTCAGAACTGTAGACAAATGCATTACTCAATACGTCGCTGTCCACCTCAACGCGACGCATCTCTAGATCTCGCACCATTTTCCATTCGATCCCAATTTTTTTATGTTGTCTTTTTAGCTCTGAAATAATTCTATGACTTTCAGGTGATTCTTTGAACCGATCCTTAGGTACTTTGAAGTACTTATTGTTCTTCGCACTTCAAACTTTAGCCTTTTATAAGTTCTAAAAAGTTCACGAGAATTCTGATGCGGCAAAACAACCATTCCTCATTACTTTCGCCATCAGAAACGTAGGCAGATTGTTCTATATTTCCTTTTCAAATATTTATTAATTTCAAGTCAGATTCAAAATTCTGACCGATAATCTTCACATCCTGATTCTCAATCGTATGTCAAGAATAGCCGAGCAAAGATAATGTTTCGGCAACGTTTCGGAATGAGATCTACTTTTTTTTCTTGAATTTGACCATCAGAAAACCGCTGATCCCGATATCTGATATTCATAGTCTTTCATTTTTTCTGCGATCCCTGTGCTGGTCCGTTTGGTGACTGATAGGAGCATATAGGGGAACGCGAATGAACGGTGGCGTTTATCAGGAATTATAGGAGCTGCATTTTTTCTAGAATCGTACCATCCCGTAATCGCAATCCCCAGTATCTATCTTTTCTGCATTTTTGTGAATGTTTAAAGGACCATTGAACTGACCTGGCTGACCTAACCAGAGTCGCGCACGGCGAAGATATGGGATTTCTATGTTCATTCTTCAATATGTAGGTACTTTAAGAAGGAAAAAAGTTTTGTTTTTTGGTAGAGTCACTACAAACAGTTACTTTTTCTTTCAAAGTCAACCTGGTGATGAAAGTTTCCGAAGAATCGTACCGTGTATCTCTGAGCATCACCAACGTTAATTTACAGCAGTCGGACGGCGAAGTTCATGGTTCAGAATCACTATATAGTATATTAAAAGTGTGCTGATGACTGTCAGCTGTCAGATCAAAACTGACATAACCATCGCCGTACCCGTTACTTATAGAAAATCTACCTTTTGCATGAATTTTGCCACAAACGAACACAACACGAATTTTCCTGGATGAAGGTTACGTGAAGACTAATAAATATCAAAACCTGCCTCAAACATACCTTTCATCGAGATCAATTCAGCTGTGCAAAATCTTGAACTTTTGTTCACCTCTTCAAAATTTCGCGAATCAATCCAGCCGTTCAAAGTCTTGGACTCTTCGAAATTTCGCAAAATACGTTATCGCTTTGAAGATACAGGTTATCGCTTTGAATCACGCTTGTCAAAAACGACAGCTTCGAACGGCGCGAAGTCAGCGGACAGACATTTTCACGATAATATCGCCAGCCTCAAACTGCGCGAAGTAAGCAGACAGAAATTTTTCAGATCAACCGCCAGCCAACCAGCATCGCGGAAAGGCGGTGACGGAAGTGCGAGATCATCATCGGTGACGGAAATGCGAGATTAACAGCGATGACGGAAATGCGAGATTAATCGTGACAACCGATCTTTTTATATTGGACACTCTCTCTCCCTTAAACGCCTACCTCCCCGCTTCCCTTCTTTGCTTCGTCTCTTTTCTCTTGTATCTTCTTTATCGTGTCCAGCCCTCTCCCGTCTTCGTTCAATGCTTCTTTCCACGTCTGTCCGGGGGTCCCGCTTATCCTGCACTCCTCTATGGCATGTCTCACCGTCTCGGGGGCTTCTCCGCATAGCCTGCACTTCTTGTCTTCCTCTCTGAGCCAGAATTTACTACTGTTCGCCTCATTTCCAACTCTCCAGCGGGCTAACAGCTTCCTGCCCTTTCTCCATCTATCCTCCTTGGCCGTTATGTACGTCGGAAGACCCTGTTCCTGCCTTATTTCCGTGAATTCGGCCCAGTATCTGGACCTGTTTATCCTTGCCTGTCTTTCCTGCTTTTGTATGTCTGTGTCCCTTTGCAGCAGGCTCTCTGTTACCTCTATTCCTCTTTCTCTCCTTCCCTCGAGCTCGTTAACCGACCATCCTCTTTTTCTTAAGAATTCCTCCCTTTCTCTCCACCACCTTCCTGGCGTCTCGATTTCTCGTCGCGCGGTCCAGGGCTCGTCGTAACCTAAACGATGCTCCGCTTCCTATTGTGGTCCGTTTTCGCTCGCGTGACGTCTGTCTGAGGCTGCTTGACGCGAAGAAGACTAAAGGTATTCTGCGTACCTCCGACCTCGTACCCAGGCCCTCTTGTCCGCCGCTAGTCATCCACGTCAATGAAGCCCTTCCTGGTGACGTATATAAGCTTCTTGTTGCGACTCGAACTGCAGCCAAGGCTAGGGGATACAAATACATCTGGCACAATGCCGGTGTCATTTTCGTCAAGCTCCGTGATGGTGAACGCACCAGGCGTATTCGTTCGCTTCAAGATCTAGAGACACTCGAAGCCGAGTCTCCCCCTGCTTCTCCATCCGACGTTGACCCCGACTCTGTTTTACCTTCTGGCTCTCCCAGAGGAAGAGGTCGTGGTCGTGGTGCCTCTTCCACACGATCTCTGCGAGCCCCACATAGCTCTTCACGCGGTCCCCTCAGGGGAATATCTGCCGCGCCTTCCACGCAGCCGCAATGACTCTCTTCGCCGCCCGTCTCTCTACCTTCGCGCTCTGGGCTCAACATCTGCCATATTAACGCCAACTCCATCCGCGGCCACCTGGATTACCTGCGTTTCTACTTCGCTGCCTCTGCCTACCACCTCATTGCCGTCAGCGAGACCTGGCTTCATCCTGAGGTCCTCGACTCTTCTGTTGCCCTGCCTGGGTTCTCTATTCTTCGGAATGACCGTGTCGGTAAAATCGGTGGTGGTGTAGCGGTCTACATCTGTAATGCCTTGCGCGGTAGACTCCTGGCAGCATCTCCGCCTGTTTACTCCGCTAACCCTGAGTACCTCTTGGCTGAAGTTAAGTCTCCCAGCGTACCTCCGTTCCTGCTGGCCGTAGTATATCGCCCGCCTAAGACTCCAAATCTGACTTCTTTTGGGACTGATTTTGACACTTTTTCGTGCAACTACACTCTCTCGATTGTGCTCGGAGATTTCAACGCTAACCAGCTCTCTCAGTCCTACGAGGCCGAGAACATACGCTCGTTCTGTCTCACGCGCGCGCTCTATATTGTTCCTTATGCGCCCACGCACCATTCGTCAGCTGCCGACTCCCTACTGGATCTCTGTCTTTTGAGCGACCGTGACGCTCTAGTGAACTACGGGCAGACTGAGGCTCCTTTCATCGCCGGCCATGATCTCATTTTTGTGGGTATCGCCTTCCCTGCTCCCGCTGAGACTCGGCTCATCACAGCTCGCTCATATGCTAATTTTTCAGCCGATGCGCTTGTTCGGTCTCTCGACGCCATGAGCTGGGATTGTTTCGCCGCTCCTGCCTCTGCTGATGACCTGCTCTCCTGCCTCCAGAACAACATCACCTCTGCGCTCGATGCCCTGGCCCCTGCCCGAAGTTTCGTGCCCAGGCGATCTTCTCCGCCCTGGATCACTCCTGACCTGCAGGCTCTAGTGCGATCTCGTGATGCTCTCTACCGCCGGTTCAGGCGCTCTCGTGATCGTGAGGATCTTCTTTCCTATCGCTGCTCCCGCGATGCGCTCTGCAAGCTCATCTCCGCGGCTCGCTCTGCCTTCTATGCTGACCGGCTTGCGGCCGCCTCTGGGCCTCGTGCTCTCTGGAATGAGCTCAGGTCTCTCGGGCTTTCCTCCTCGCAGAGGTCTGACTGCGCTGGGTTTTCTGTGAATGACCTAAATGCTCATTTTGCCGCCGTCTCACGCCGCCCCGGTGCTTCAGAGGCTGTGGCCGATTTCTTCCGCGCTCTGCCGCCACCGCATTATGGGGACGCTTTGTTCTATTTCAGCGACATCTCTCCTCCTGCCCTGGCTAGTGCGATTTCTCACTTTTCGTCTCAGTCTCGCGGTGTTGATGACCTCTCGCTCCGGAACATCAAGGACTCTCTACCTGCGATCTTTCCTTATCTGCTGTTGCTCTTAAACCGTTCACTCAGCTCAGGTGTTTTCCCTGCCTCCTGGAAACAAGCTCGTGTCATTCCTTTGGCCAAAGTCAAGTCTCCGACTTCTCTTCAGCAGATGCGCCCTATCGCGAACCTCTGCTTACTCTCTAAGGTGCTTGAGCGCATCGTTCTAGTTCAGATCATGACTTACCTAGAGAGCCGCTCTCTTCTTGACCCCCGCCAGTCTGGTTTTCGCTGGGGGCTCAATACCCAGACTGCCCTGCTCAAACTCGCTGATGATGTTCGCCGCGGCATTGATAACCGCCTAGTCACCATTGTTGTCTTGTTTGACTTTAGCAAAGCTTTCGACTCTATCCCTCATTCTATCCTGTTGGCCAAGTTACTTGCACTCGGTTTTTCTCAGCACGCTCTCACTTGGATCTCCAGCTATCTCCAGGGTCGTTCACAGGCTGTAGTCGGCCCGTCCAATGAGTTGTCTTCGTGGCTGCCCCTTGATCAAGGTGTTCCCCAGGGCTCTGTCCTGGGTCCCTTGCTTTTTGTCACCTTCATAAATGACATCTCTCACATTTTCCAGCACACGGAGCACTTGCTCTACGCGGACGACCTCCAGATTTATCTGCAGTGTCCTGTCTCTGAAATTCCCGATGCTATTCTGCGGTTAAATCTCGATGTTGCGGCCGTTCACGAATGGTCTTGCTCTAACTCGCTCAGCCTTAATCCGTCTAAGACGCAGGCTATCATTCTGGGGAGTTCTCCCTTTCTTACCAAGCTGAACCTTGCCGCCTGTCCACCCGTCGTACTTAACGGAACTGCCATACCGTTTTCGTCGTCCGTTCGAAATCTCGGGCTCATTTTTGATAGTACACTATCCTGGGTACCGCAAGTGGATGCCGTGTCAAACCGGGTTCACTCCGCCCTTCGTCAGCTCTCCGCTTCCCGCCGCTTGCTCTCGCCCAATCTCCGTGGCTATCTTGTCACTGCGCTCATTTTTCCTCTCTTCGACTATGGCTGCGTTGTATACAATGACATCCCTGGGGTGCTTAACACCCGGCTCCAGCGTCTTTTAAACTGCTGTGTCCGATTCGTTTGTGGTGCTGCGAGGGATGAGCATATCACCCCTTACCGCCGTGAGTTAGGTTGGCTCTCTGCGCGGGACCGCAGACTTTATTTTCTCGGCAACCTGCTTTTTGCGATTTTTCGCACTAGCTCTCCTGACTACCTCCGTGCTCTCTTTTCTGACCGCCCTCCTGCCCTTGGGCCCAGCAGACGTGTAAGGGGTGACCTTCTCATCCCTCGTTTCACCACTGAGGCCTACCGAAGGTCCTTTGCAGTCTCCGGAGCCTATTTCTGGGAGTCTCTCCCACTTGAGGTACGTAGCTCTCCCTCGCCTGCGATTTTCCGTTCGCGTCTAAATCGTTTTCTCTTTGCCTCGGAATCTACACGGTAGTTCTGGCCTTCTCCCAATGTAGTTACACCTGTAGCTAGTTGGGCTATGTCCTTCCTACTTTATCTCTTTTCTACCTTTAGTTTTTAAGTTTCTTTTTATTTGTATTATTCTTTCGCCCATAGCGGCAACTGTATTGTTTCCTTTTGCTTGCGGTGTATATTATTTTGTAAATACACCGCAAGCTTATCCAACATTGCCATGGATAAATAAATCTATCTATCTATCTATCTATCTATCTTCCTTCTGTTCTGCCTCCTATCCTCTCCTCCATGCAGATCTTCCTTAGAGAGTTAGGCGCACACTTCCCCAGCTTCTCCTCGAACTTCAGGGCTCGTTTCCCGGCGTCTGTCGCCACCTTCCACCTTTCCACCTCCTCCCTCAGTATGTAGCTCGGTGTCTGTCTGTCCAATCCTAGCGTCCATTTGATGTATTTGTCCTGTATTCTCTCTATGTCTGCCCTTTCTTTCCACCCCCAGATCTCGGCCCCGTACATCATTATACTTTTCACCAATGCATCAAACATATCCATTCTTCTCTTCCAGTCCCCGTTGAACCTCCTTTCTGCGATACTCCACACCTTTCCTACCACCGCGTTTGCCTTGCTCGCCCGGTTCTTTATGTGCTTGTCGTCTCCGTTCTTCTCCTGCACCTTGTATCCGAGGTAAGTGAATTCGTTGACCTCTTCTATCTCTTGCCTTCCCCACCTCCATCTGCGTTTCTTTCTTCTTCCCCCTCCTGCTCTGTACACCATCATTTTCGTCTTCTCTGTGCTGAGGGTCATCCCCTTCCTCTTGAAGTATTCCTTCAGCTGTTGCAGTTGTTCCTTCATGGCTTCTTCCCCGCAGGCTAGTGTCACTATATCATCTGCGTAACCGATTGTCCATATTCTCCTGCTTCCTATTCTTACCCCTCCTATTCCCCTTTGTCCCAGTTCTTCTTCCAAGTCTGCCAGGTACAGATTGAATAGTAGGGGGCTCAGGGGGCACCCCGATCTCACCCCTTTCTCCGTGTAAAAGCTGCCCATGTCTTGCCCGTGTATCCTTACCGTGCTTTTCGTTACCTTATATATCTCTTCTATTCGCTCTCTCAGCCTAGCACTGACCCCTCGTTTCTCCATCATTTTCCATAGCTCGTCCCTATCTATTTTATCGAAGGCTGCCTTCAAGTCTGCGAAGCATGCGAACAGCTCTCCCCTCTCTCTCTGAAGTTCTTTTTCCGCGACGTGCTTTAATAAGTATATTGCGTCTATTGTTCCTCTGTTCTTCCTAAATCCCATTTGTGTGTCCGGGAGCATGTCCGCCCTTTCCATCTCCTCGTCCAGCCGCTTTCTCAGTATTTCTGCGTAGATCTTATACCCCGTGTCCATGAGGGTAATCCCTCGGTAGTTCGCCGCCGAGTCACTATCGCCTTTTTTGTATATCGGTGAGATTATGCCTTCCGACCACTTTCGCGGCAGCCCTTTGCCTGCCCAGATCCTTTTCAGGATTCCCCATAGGGCATCGACTCCCTCCCTTCCTGTGTGTATCCATGCTTCGTTCCTAATGTTGTCTTCTCCAGCCGCTTTTCCTCTTTTTAGCCTCTTTATTGCCTTTTCCACTTCTTCCCATGTTATTTCTTCTTCCTGTTGCCTTCCGTGTTCTGGCTGGTTGTTTTCATCGCCTCCTCCTTCCCTCGCCGCCGGTGTATCTGCAACGTCCGTGGTGCCGCCTAGTAAGTCCTGCTAGTGTGCCATCCATTCTTCTTTTTTTATCTTTTTGCTTATTCCCTTGTATTTACTTCTTTCTCTGTTTATAACCCTCCACACTTCCTTCTCTGTCTTCAGGCCCTTGATCATGTGTATGTATCTTTGATTTTCTTCTTCTTTTTTCCTCGCTATTAGCTGTTTCCATTCCTTCCTTGCCGCCTGCACCGTTTCCTTGTCGGTTCTACCCCTCTTCCAGTCCCTCACCAGGCCGTTCAATCTCTTCTTGCTGCCTCTGCATTCCTCGTCCCACCATTTCTCTTTCCTGCTATTCTCGTTTCCTCTTCTCGTTTTCCTTCTTGTCGCTTGTTTCACCTGCCGCGTGATATGCTCCCATGTCTCGTCTACTGTTCCTTCTGTCTTCCAGTTTGCTTTCTTGATTCTCTCCGTATACCATTTTACTCCTTCTTCCGTCCAATCGTCCATTTCCTGTTTGGGTTCTCTCTTCTTCCACATCGTCCTCTCCTTGCCCAGCCTTACTTCCAGTGGTAGGTGATCCGAGTCTCCTCTGGCGCCTATCGTCATCGAGTCGGTTTTTTCCCCTGCTTCGTCGTTCATTATTATGTAATCTATTACTGTCGCTATTGTTGTCTCTCCTCTCTTTCCTAGGTAGGTGTAGTGTCCTTCTTCGTCTCCCGGGGTTCCGCCGTTCGCAATGAACAGGCCGGCCTCTTCTGTCCATTTCACCAGTTCCTCCCCTTCTTTGTTGACTACTTTGTCCTTGGATTCTCTACCCTCCTCTTTCCCCTCTTTTCTACCCCCTGTCTCTCCTGTCCTTGCGTTCCAGTCCCCTCCCAGCACAATGGATTCCCCCCTGCTTTCCTCCAGTCTCTCATTCAGACTGTCCCTGGTTTTTTCTTTCCCCTCATTTGCGTATATGGTCGCGATGTTCCACGTCTTCTTGCTGTGCGTCTCCCTGACCCATATATAGCTCCTGTTGTCAGATTTCCACTCCCGCACTCTTTCCGTCTCTCCTCTGTCCTTGATGCCCATCAGAATGCCTCCTCCCGCTCTCCCTTTTTTGTTGATCCTCGTGGCTGGTATATGTCTCCATTCATACTCGTCCGGTAACCTTTCTTTCACCTTCTCCCAGTCCTTTTCCTCCACCCACGTTTCCGTCATGCCGATCACCTCGAACCCTTTCGCGTACTCCCAGAAATTCGCTGTCTTATTTCTAATTCCCGCCGTATTCCAAAATAGAGCTTTAACCTCGTGTCCCGCTTCCTCTGTGTCCGGCCCTTCCTCATTTTCCGTTTCTTCGTCGCTCTGAATGTTACCCTCCCCGCGTGTGTGGCCCTCCTCTTCCGCGTCCTCTTCCGCCCCTCTCGCCCCGGCCTCTTTCCCCTCTCCTTCTACCTGGGTCCTGTCCTCTTTCCTCTGCTTTGAGTTCGTTCGACCCCTCCACCCATCTGTATCGTATCCCGTCTATGTCGATTCTTTGGTATCCTACCTTAGCCTGCCTCCCTTCATCCTTTTCTTTCTTCGCTCTCGCATTCAGGAACTGCTGTATCCCTCTTTCTTTAACTGTCCTATCATGGTCTATGTAGATCTGTGTGTTCGTCAACCGCTATTTTTCCGCCATGATCTCTTCCTTTTCTTCCCACGTTTCCATTTCTGCTACTATTACTTTCCTGCCCTCCGGTCCCTCTGGCCTTGCCATTTTTACTCTTCCGTTGCACCCAAGCTTTTCTGTTATTAACTTTTCCACGGCTTCCTTCTCTTTTCCTTTGTCCGCTTGCAGCCCTCTTACCACAATTCTGTTCTTTCTGTCCTCTCTATCTTTCCACTCCATTCTGCGGTTCATTTCCCTCAGGTCTTCTTTCATAGCCTTGTTTTCTTCCTGGACCTCCTGGATTCTCTGGTTGTCCTGTGCCGTTCCTGTGCCTTCTGTTTCCCTCTCCAACTTTCGTTTCAGTTCCTCCATGGCTCGTGTCAGACCGTCTCTCTCCTCTGCCCATTTCCTCTCTTTCTCTTCTATTTCTCTCCTCCAGGCCCCTATCTCCGTCGCATTGTGCTTCGTTTCTTTCCGGAGGGCCTATACGTCCGCTTTTATGGCTTTGTTTTCTCTTTTATGTTCCTTCTTCCCTGTTTCTAGCTCCTCCCTGATTGACTTCACTTCTGACGATTGTTCTTTTGCTGCCGATTCCATCCGGTTCAGCTGCGTCATCATAGTACTTATTAAACCTTTCATCTCTTTTCAGCCTTCTCCCAGGTTCTCTTGGCTGTCCTTCTGCGCACTTCCCTCCGCATTGCTTTTTCCCCGTTTCTCTTTCACTTATCCGTTTTGCCCTTGGCCGGCCTCTGTCTGCGTTCCTCCTATCCGTCCCTGTTGTGGGTTGTTTTTCCCGGAGGGCTTCTTGCTGTTATCATCCTCTTTCTCTTTCTCCTTTTCTGCGTCTTCGTCTTCATCCTCCTCTGCCGCTCCTTTCCAGTCCTGGGGTTGGCCCTTCCCCGGGGATCTGCGCATCAGGCTGCTCCTTCTGGAAATTGTTGCCCATTCCTCAGCCCTCTTTTCCGCCTCTGTTTTCTCCCGTTGACCGTCTGCTGCTTCTTCCGCCGTGTTGCTTTTCTTAACGGTCTTCTGTTTATCCTCTTCCTCTCGCTTCCGTTTGGATATCTTTGGGGTTTTCTGGATTTCCTTAAAGGATTCCAGGGATCCCCAGCTGTTCGGCTTCTGGCTCAGATTTTCATTCGCCCACTTCTGCAGCCTCTGTACGTTGCTCGGTCTCCCTGCCCCCTTCTTTCCTTCCGATGGTGTGTGGAATTCCTCGGGCTCCTCCTTATCCCCCTCCGTCGGTGTTACCGGCCGAGCGTCGTCCTCCGCTGTCTCCTGGCCTGCGAGCTTCTCTTCCCCTCTGTCGTCGCTGCTGTCGCCCATGCTCTGTTCGCGCCAAATTTTCTAACCTCTATTTCTTACCTAACCTCACTTTCCGTTGTCACGGTGTTTTTTGGCTGCTATCTTCGTGGTGTGATTGCGTATTCGTGAACCTGAGTATCTGCTTCACCTGTATAGTTTCGTGTCACCTCACTTTCCACTTCCACTCCCTGGGTTTTTACTTTCCACGATATCTGTCGCTTTACTGGGACCGCTATTGAGCAACGTCAGAATCCGCAAGCCTATCCATAAACGACTCCGAAAGGTTAACTAAAATCCGGATACTGTAGAATTGGTTCTTTGCAAAGATAATCGCGTAAGGTTTCGAATGCAAGCTGCCGTTCGAAAGTCCAAATGAAAGGGGTATCCTTTTTTAATAAGTTGGTGAGGCATTTCGCGATTTCCGCCATGTTTGGTACGAATCTCCGATAATAACCTACTAGTCCTAAAAATTATTTGATTTTTGTCGCGTTTGTTGGTTGAGAGTAATCTCTGATCGCGGCTAAAGTTTTGGCCGGGGTTTGGTCTGACGCCTTCGCGAGAAATTATATGACGCAAGTATGCAACTTCTTTTCTTAAAAATTCACATTTGTCGGGTTGCAGTCTGAGTCCTGCGTCGGACAATCTTTCCATTAGTTTTTTGAATTTAATCGCATGCTCTTCTAATGATCTTGTGTAAATCACAATGTCGTCAAGATAAACAAACATTTCATTTCCTTGCAATCCCATGAGTACCTGATCCATCAATCGTTGGAAAGTGGAGGGTGTATTCTTCAATCCGAAGGGCATTCTTGTGTACTCATTATAGTGACCGTTAGGTGTGGAAAAGGCTGTTTTCGCGCTGTCATCAGGATGCATGGGAATTCGGTGAAACCCGGAGGCTAAATCGAACGTCGAGAAATATTTCGCGGATCCTAATTGATCTAATATTTCTGTAATGTTTGGCAGGGGATAAGCATCTCCCATAGTTTTTTCATTTAGCTTTCGAAAATCAATCACCATGCGCCATCTCTTTTCACCGTCAGCGCCAGGTTTTTTGGGGACGATGCAGACAGGGAAATTGTAAGGGGATGAGGAGTTTTTGATTATCCCTTGATCGAGAAGTTTGGATACTTGTCTCTTAATTTCCTCTTTGTGTACCGGAGGGTATCTGTACTATTTGGTGTGTACTGGCATTTCGTCTGTTGTTGGTATTTTGTGATTGACTAGGTGTGTGTAGCCTAGCTTATCTCCTGGTAGGTGAAACAGATGATTGTATTCTACTGCAAGGTCTAATGCTGCTTTCTTTTCCTCTTTATTGCAATGTTTGAGTCGCAAGTTTTCTTTCAAAATTTCTAAACGTTTCGAACTGTGATTAGGAGCGATGAAAAGTGGGTCCGTATTTTTGTTCAATTTTCGTTCAAATCGCGTGTTGGTTGTGAATAATACTTGAGGATTGGACGTGTACTCCGTGTCTGTAGGTTCATTGACTTCTTGTAGAGTTACCGTCGGTCTCTTTATCGCAACTGCTTCTTTGTTTGTGTTTTGTTCGTTACTAGAGCTTCACCTAACATTATACCGTGGTCCAGATGCTGTTTTCTCAGAAGTCCTGTCTTTATTGACGGGTTATTAACTTTGATTCAAATGACTTTTGCCGTTCTGGCTGGGATTAAAATCATGTTATCGTCTAAAATTTTCAAGGGATCTGAGGAATCTGAAGTTATCGTGTTAGTTTCAAAAGAAATGGTCACGTTTTCCTTGTATAAAAATTTTGTGCCTAAGATTCCGTCTTCTTGGATAGGAAATGAATTGTTTACAACGTGGAATTCTTGTAATTGGCTGCTTATAAAAATTTCTACGATTTCTTGCGTTTCGACAGTGTCAGGTGTTGAACCTGTGATTTGAATTTTTTCTGGTGCCTTGAAACGTGTGTCGCGATGGAATGGAGCGCGCTGTGTTTGATTACGTTTATATCTGATCCAGTGTCGACCAACAGTATGCTTATCTCTTTTTTATTATCTCTTTTGCCAGCTGAGGCACATGTGTCTGTATTTTAGGTGTGTCGCTAATAGTACGGGAGCCGGCATTAGGCCCTCCTTCACCGCGCTGTTAACTCCATGAGACCTATTTTTTATGACTTAGAATCCATGAGCGAACATGAAGTCGATGGGTTGCCAGACGAAATTAGCTCATGGCTATCCTTAATTAAAATTAATTTCGATTTTTTTTTTCACTTTTTTCCGGCCTGTTAACCCAAGGAAACCAATACAGATCGATAGTACGAAGCATGGAGAATATGCAATCGATAGGTTGCCTAGCCATTTTTGCTCAACAATAGGGGTTGCCAGGTATAAACAGGTACTTGAAAATAGGTACTCCCAACTCGCTGTTAACTAGTTGAAACTTATATGAAAATGAAGAGAATTTTATTACGGTCACGTTGATATGCGGTTGCACGGCCAAAATGGCTCATGGCTATGGGTTGCCTCGATTTGAAACCGTGCGCGAGAGAGACGCGTAGCGCGTACCGCTCAGTGTAATAGAGGAGGACGCAGCGTTGCAGCTGCACCGTAGCAGCTGCTTCGGCGCATACCCGGTGCGCGTCCTATGTCCTAGGCGTCAGACGCTGTATGCGTGTTGTTTAGCGTTTGTTGCAGTGATGATGTTCTTAGTGAAATCCTTATAAAAATGAGTAAAAATGCCACTTATAAAAATGAGTAAAAAAATGCCACATAAATTTCATTAAAATCGGTTCCGTAGTTTGCTTTCAAAGTCGGTTTTTTTTTTGTCACTGGTGGCGCTTGTACTTTACTTTTATGAGATTTTTCATCATTCGGATTTTTAACTCATTATTTGTTTCCCTCGTAAACTAAATCAATATTGCAGAGGAAAGTATATTAGTTTTGTTGGGTACGCGACCCGAGCAGCTGCACTGAGCGGTACGCGCTACGCGTCTCTCTCGCGCACGGTTTCAAATCGAGGCAACCCATAGCCATGAGCCATTTTGGCCAGGCAACCGCATATCAACGTGACCGTAATAAAATTCTCTTCATTTTCATATAAGTTTCAACTAGTTAACAGCGAGTTGGGAGTACCTATTTTCAAGTACCTGTTTATACCTGGCAACCCCTATTGTTGAGCAAAAATGGCTAGGCAACCTATCGATTGCATATTCTCCATGCTTCGTACTATCGATCTGTATTGGTTTCCTTGGGTTAACAGGCCGGAAAAAAGTGAAAAAAAAAAATCGAAATTAATTTTAATTAAGGATAGCCATGAGCTAATTTCGTCTGGCAACCCATCGACTTCATGTTCGCTCATGGATTCTAAGTCATAAAAAATAGGTCTCATGGAGTTAACAGCGCGGTGAAGGAGGGCCTAATGCCGGCTCCTAGACTATAACTGACGTTGTTAAAATACGCGCGGGTGTGATATGATTTCTAGCTCTGCGCAACAATGGAATGATTCCTGTTTTTCGGGAAGAGAGATGTTTGTTTTTGAAGCAAATGACGGCGTCTTCTTTTCTGAAGAATTCAGAATCCAAAATACCATCTTCTTTGATTGGAAATTTATCATCAACCAAATAAAATTCGTGGCGCGTGTTTGCGAAATCTAAATTTACAATTCCTAGCGTGTTTGTTACGTTGTCGGTTACTCCACTTATTTCCCGTATGTCAGGTGGGCGGGCGCTGACAATTTTTGTTTACTGCACCGATTTTAATTAAATTTATGTTTGCGCTTGTGTCAATTATTAATCTACCAATATTTCCGATGATTTGTGGTGAATTGATCTCGATTATTGGCGATCCGTTCAATGGTGTTTGGAATTGTCGGACGCTCTACCTAAGTTCGGACTGTCTGCTCCTCCGCGCGACGCACGGTGGGACAGAATCCCAAATCTCTGGCCAAAAGCCGAAAGTGCATTCAATTCGAGTGAAAGTCTGTACTTAGGGGTTTTTGGGGTCGCTGAATACGAATCTGAAGCCAAAATTTGGAAAAACAAAATGGCGGCTCCGATACGGCTTAAAATTTACTCAAAAAACGCATTTAATTCGGGTGAAAGCTTGTGCTCGGGGATTTTTGGGGTCGCTGATCATGAATCTGAAGTCAAAATCGAAAAAAAATCGCGGCTCCAATATGTATGACTTATATGGATGAAATATTCTATTCGCACTAAAATATCAATAATTCACTTAAAATTAGGTTAAGAGTCGCAGTGGCTCAGTGGATAAGTACACAGACTCCCACCCGGGAGGCTTGTGTTCAAATCCCGAGCGGGCACCTCTGAAATTTTTTCGAGAGAAAAAGTTTTCAAGTGCTCAATTCTGCGACTCTGGTGCTTCGGAACCCACCGTATAAAAAAAATTGTAAGTCCAGTCGAGATGCAAACGCTCTCTTCCTCCCAGGCTCATGTTCACATGAGAATGGGTGTGTGGGGGGCGAATGCGTTTCGACTATAGGGAAAGGCTACGCGGTACATATAAACTGAAGAGTACCAAAAACCCAATATAGGCATGCAAACATAGGTCGATTAACTCCGAAAAGGAGCAGAAAAAAAGACCTGGGACTAGCCCGAACCGAACTTTACTTACTTTACTTACTTAAAATTAGGTGACTACAGAAATCTTAAAATGATACTGAATTATTATGATACATAGTTAGTATACATAAAAATAACAATGATCTGCTTAAAATTAGGTTATCATAAAAATATTCTAATTATACTGATGATTTAAAAAAATTTTATTCATTAATTGATCGTCGCGCTCACTAGCTTCGGAAAATTCTGAAGAAGGACGATCTGTGTTGCTGGACTCTGAAGCCTCTAGAGTTTCTTCAAAAGGAACGAACACGCTCAGCCATTCCGAAAACTTCTCAAAAAATATGTCCAGCTCGTAACGTTTTCCACTTCTCATTTAATGTCGACAACAATTCGCGTATGTTACGTTTCACATCATCTGATAGTGTGAAAGGACGTTGTAATTTTTCGGATATGGCCTTCTCAATTTCCTTATACGCTGTAGCTGCACCACATTTTAGGTTGCTTTTGAGCAAAAGGAAAATATCCTTTCTCGTTAAACCAGGTACCGCAGGTACAGGATCATCGGCAGAAGATTCTGAAATATCAAAGTGTAATACTTTTAAATAGGCGATTACACATTCAACCTTCCATTATTCATAACTTGTCATCAATCAATCTTAAATTATTCATAAGAGTGCATGATGCATCGTAAAGTAAATGGGTCAGGAAAAGAAGTAAATGTTTTTTTTGGGCGGGGGGGGGGGCTTCTCAAGCATAATGTTTCTCAATAATCAATGGATAATACTCCTAATTGATAATATTTCTTTTCCGAAGTGTAAAATGTAAATCCGCTATAGCAACAATGGGGGTAATGGGGAAAAATAAATCGATTTGGGCCTCACCGGGCCCACCTGGGCATCGGGCCTATAACGTGAGTACTCCCCTGGGTAGAAATTTTGAAACCACAGAACTTTTGTCTGAACCATTTCTCCATATTTTGTGATTTTCTTATTCGAAAGTGAGCAAAATGCACTTTTCATTACAAAAATTTCCACCAACAGCGGTTGCGCAAAAAAAAACGCACACTTTTTTTTCTGTTTTCACTAAAAAAAACATCAATCTACAACCTCAAACAAGAGAGACCGCTCCACAATGCCAGGCAATTTAACTTTTCTCTACGTGTTTACAATTTTCCGTTGAAATTTTACGTTCTTTTTCGGAGAAATCATTCTTTTTTGTTATCACATGCATCATTACTATAAATTAGAAATTTCATTGTGATTTTGTACTTACTTTTCCCTTCCGAATCCATATTTTAGATATTTTTTGTAATGGTTTCTCTCGGCGTCAGACGTTTTGAACACAACACTGAAAATTACGCTCGGAGTGCGCTGCGTCTGGTTCGAGCGAGGGTCACTGTAGAACTGAAATACAACAGCTGGTATGAGGGATCACCCTCTGTTTAGACTGGAATCCGACTCTCGGACTATTCCTCTACCTGACCCCCCACTTCAAAATCCCGGAAATGAAACTTTATATTTACCCTTTTGGCCACCGATTTGGGTCTCTGTCCCACTGTGCGCTGCGAGAAACCCGTGACAACTTTGCCTAGGTGGAATCGGCTGCCGCCGAGATCGTTGGAACCTGAGACGGGGATATCAGCATCACGGAAAGTATCTTAGACCCGCTCGGGTCGTTTTTGCCTGCGTTCGTGTTTCTTGCATCGCTTATATTTTCAGTATCGCCACCCTGATCATCGGAATCCCGACCCGCGCCTCCGCGAACGGTCGAGTCCCGATACCGGTCTTTTTCCGGTTCACGTTTGAATTTTCTCGTGTGTATTTGTGTGTGCGTGTCCGTGTGATTCGCGCATATAGATGTGGTCCCTGTTGCGACTCACGCTTGACGTCGGATGCGCAGAATCACCGCGCACGCCGCGTTATTTCAACCGTCGTCGAGCTACAATTCGCCGTATGACGCCGTGGTTCGAATCTTTGCTATTGTGACAACGGGCAAATTCCCTGTTACAAGCAAAGCAGGGGTTCTCCCAAGATAAATGAGCCAAAAAACGAGAGTCAAAGAGCGAGAAAAAGTGGGTATATCTTTTTATTCAAAAGACGTGTTCTCCAATTAAAGTCAGGAGACAGACTGTTTTTACAAATATAATTCCTACGTTCATTTTCTTATAACAAATTATCAACTGTTTTAATCAGCATACTCAGTTTGAAGTAAGTGTCAAAGTGACAGATAACTGACACCCTTACAATCTAACGGGTGCCTCCATTACACTGCCCTCCCCTCTAACGAAGAGTCGTCCCGACTCTTGAAAGAACGATCGACCAAAAATAACAAATCGATAAACAAAAACTATCTGAGCCGAGGCTCATAAAAACTGGCGTTCTTCCAAGACCTATCCGGCATTCGCCTATTGACTACTTTCCGGGAAATCTCGGAAAACCAGAAAGTGGATAGTGAAATCAACGAAAAATCCCAAGTGAAAGGGTACAATAAAGCTTCCTCGCCACAGCGGCGTCTTCGTTGAAGATCCTGAAACTCTTCATCCAGTGTCCTTTCCAATAGAGAACGGCTGAACGCTGGATCACAGCCGGGAAGCTAGTCCTTGTTCCAAAAACTGGAGTATCCAAACTCCAGCGCGAACCGGTTCCGGGAAAGCATCGAGAACGGGAAACAAGAGACAAGGAACTGCACCCAGGAGGATCTCCAAAGACTGAAAGACCTTGAGTTGAAAGGACAGAGCAAGGATGAGTTACAGGATTGGGTAAGAAAAAACGAAAACAAAGTCGTAGGGGAAACATTGGTCTGCTCATAGCTTTTACAGTTGGTGGGGGTTCAATCCTCGGAAAGGCGTGGCAGAAAATGGTTCAAAGGCCACCAAAGTCGAAAGAAAAATCTTCATCCAAAGCCCGGTTTCTTCACTCGCGCAAAATTAAGGGAACAACTGTAAAATATCTCAACAAAAAGAACTGTGCGGAAATTAGAAACAGGGGAAACAGTAAACCATCGTTTCCGAACACACACGGCACCCGTCGCGAAAGCAGACCCTGAAATTAAAAGAAAATCGAAACGAAACAACTGGTAAACTCCGTGATACCCACCCTCAAGCTGCCTGTGTTAAAACCCGAACAAAAGAACGAACCTTAAAAATATATATATATATATTTTTTTAAAGCCACCCTAAAGTCAAATGATACAAATAAAGCTGATAAAAGAAAGACAAAAATCCGATCCCTACCGAAGCGATGAATCAATCTCAACTGAAGTGAGAATCGAACACTCAATCGAACTCACTTCAGAGAGTTGTCAGAACCTCAGCTGACAGTTGACCTCTCATAACCTCGTTAAATCGTTGATAAACATTCTCTGCTGAATCTTCTGCATTCAATATCAAAACAGGGGCTGGAACGGACGAGAATGTTTGCGCGACCAGCCAATCATCGTGAACCTGATGTAGAGCCGTTAAATATTTTAGGGTTATGTCGGCTTCCTCGTCCCGCGCGCGAGACTGAATGCGGGTAAACGACACGGCAGGGGATAATCTCAGGTAGACTGCTAGGTCTACCTCAAAATCGGAAGAACTCTCGGTAAAAATCTTACAGTTCTCCATTAAAAGATGAGCTTTTTCTCTCTCAAATCCTCCTAACCTTCGTCGGGCCTCTACGAAACAGTTCCCGCTGTAAATCGACCGTTCCATTAGTTTTGTAGGAAGGGACGTTCTTTGGAGATGACGTTCCCTCATGGTCATTAACACATGGTGCTGGAAGGCGTAACCAAATCGAACGGGATCCGCGTACATTTTGCTCATTAAGTTGATGCCGGCTACGCTTCGATACTCTTCTAGAGGCTCCAATAGAACGAGAATATTTTCATCGTCCAAAAATCGCTTAGAAAAGGTTGTTTTCCCACAACCAATATTTCCTTCGACAACTATTGTAAGAGGTCGTCCGTTCCTTCTAATGACGCCCAGAGGAAGTTCAGGACCCCAAGTCGACGAGGTAATGAAAGTTTTCGACTTTTCTTCTCTCGAAAGAGACGAAAACGAAACGACAGAATCCGAAAGTTCTAACTGTCGAACCTGAGCCTGATCGCGATTGAGGGACACTTTGGATACTTCCTCCCGACCTTGATAAGGGGCTAACCGATCCAAATGCACTATTTTAGGTTTGGCCCGGTCGGAGCGTCGAATCCGATACACTACATCATTCAACCGAGTTACTACGACGTAAGGGCCTTCCCACTGGGTCTGTAGTTTGGGACAACGACCTCTCTCGCGACGAGGTTGGAATAACCAGACACCGTCGCCTGTTTTAAATTGAAGATCCCGAGCTCGGGTGTCGTATCGGGCTTTCATCTTGTCTGACACCAACGTAACTCTATCCCGAGCGAAATTATGAATTTCTTCCAACCGATTTTGAAGGGAACACGCGAAGTCAGTGTGAAATGGTTCTGCGAAAGGAACAGGTCCTTTTTCTAGGTCAAAAGGGAGGCGGAGATCCCGCGCGAACATAATCATCGCCGGGGTCCGACCCGTGGTTTCATGGATAGCAGAGCGATAAGATAGAAGAAAAAGCGGAATCCACGTGTCCCAGTTTCGTTGGTCTCTGTCGATAAAATGAGCGAGGTAACCTAAAAGAGTTCGATTCATCCGCTCAACCATCCCGTCGGACTGAGGATGGAGGGCTGTGGTTCTCGATTTCTTGGAGCCTAGAATTCGAGAAACCTCCTTCACCAAATCGGCTTCAAAGTTTCTTCCCTGGTCAGTGTGATGTTCCAAAGGAGATCCGTGGCGACAAACGAATTCCTGGACGAATGCGAGAGCTACTGTCGGAGCCTTTGCATCTGGCAAGGCCACTATTTCGGGCCATTTGGTGAAATAATCAGCCACTACTAAAGCCCAGCGATTCCCGGAGTCTGAAACGGGTAAGGGTCCTAGGAGATCCATCGCGACTCTTTCCAAGGGGGCTCCAACATTGTAAATCCGTTTCGGACTTTTTCCTTTCCCTCGAGGACCCTTCTTTGCTACACAGATGTCGCAATGAAGGCACCAATCTTCAACGTCAGTCCGACATCTGGCCCAGAAGTATCGTTCTTGAATCCGACCAAGGGTTTTATTGACAGCAAAATGGCCTCCCGTAGGTGAGTCGTGGTGTTCCGAAAGGATTTGAGCCACCTTGTTTCTTGGAACGAGTAATTGCCATTTAATGTTTTTCGCGTCAGGGCTCTCCCAACGATGATAGAGAAGCTCGTCCCGAAGGTAAATCGAATCCCACCGAGCCCAGTAGACCTTTAGATACGGGCTGTAAGGCGAAACTTCTTGCCAGTCCGCCCGAATCCCAGAGATTTTCCAGGACCGAAGTTTTTGAAGATCCCCATCTCCTCGCTGGTCTTTTTTCCAATCTCCAGGATTTCCTTGAAGAGAGACGGCGCGGATATACGTTGGGGGATCCCGTTGAAGTTCGAGTCGCAAACATTGTCTGCAATCTCCTTCTTTTTCACAAGGCCGTCGCGACAAAGCATGGGCGTTTCCGTGCATCGTTCCAGCCCGATGTTGAATTTCAAAATCGTAGAGACCCAAGATCTCCAACCACCTAGCGACAATTCCTTCTGGGGCCTTGAAAGATAACAACCACCTCAGCGAACCGTGATCCGTTCGGATAAGGAATTTCCTTCCGTATAGATAGTGGTGGAAATGAGTAATTGTTTTAACAACAGCCAATAACTCTCGACGAGTAACACAATAGTTTCGCTCTACCTTGTTTAGGATCCGACTATAAAAACAGATCACGCGTTCGCATTCCTCCTGAACCTGGGACAGGACTCCTCCCAGACCAGACAGAGAAGCGTCGGTATCCAAAATGAAAGGAATCCCCGGAATGGGGAAGGCTAAAATGGGAGGAGTGGTAAGACGAATTTTCAATTCCAAAAAGGCCTTCTGGCAATCAGGGGTCCATTCAAATACAACTTTTTCACCTGTGAGAGAATGTAAAGGTTTGGCCGAAGTAGCGAAGCCTTGAACGAACTTTCGATAATAAGTACATAAACCGATAAAACTTTGGACGTCCAATTTGCTGGCTAGTTGAGGCCAATCCGTGATTGTCCGAATCTTTTCTGGATCAGTTTCTATCCCTTCTGCAGAAACAAGGTGACCTAAAAATTTCACTTCCCTTTGAAATAAGTGACATTTCTTAGGACTCATTTTAAGTCCGGCGCGGATTAATCGATCAAAAACCTGTCTGAGGTTGGACAATTCCTCCTCGAAAGTTTCACCAAAAACGATTATGTCATCGATGTAAACTAAACAAATTCTCCCGTTGAGCCCTTCTAAAACCGTCTCCATCAGTCTCTCGAACGTGGCAGGGACGTTACATAGACCAAAAGGCATAACCTTGAACTGCCAAAGTCCGCCTAACCAGTTACAAACGCCGTCTTCTCCTTACCTTCGGGCGCCATGGCCACTTGCCAATAGCCGCTGTGAAGATCAATGGTCGAGAACCAGAGAGCCCCAGCGATTGTGTCCAGCATGTCTTCTGTTCTCGGGAGTGGATATGAGTCCTTCTTGGTGACGTGGTTTAGCTTCCGATAGTCGATACAAAACCGTTTGGTCCCATCCTTCTTGTTAACCAGAACTATCGGAGAGGCCCATGGACTGGACGACAACTCGATCACGTCGCTCTCTTTCATAGTTTCCACGAGTTTCGCGACTTCTTCTTTCCCATGGAGTGGGAATCGGCGAGCAGCTTGCTTGATAGGGGTATGATTCTCTACATTTATTCGATGCTGAGCTATTGAACATCGTCCAATATCCGTAGGACTTTTGGCGAAAGCATCTTGAAAATCCGTCAAAAGGGACTGGAGGGGTTCGAGTTGGTCAGAATTCAATTGTTCAGAGGACCGAGAGCTTAAATCTTGCAGAAAGGAAGGAACCAAGTCAATCCCGCGAACATAAGGAGAAGAAACGTCTACAGGGAGATTCGTGGCTTCTACATTTCAATCTGTCTGTAATGAAATTTTATTCAACCCTGACTGTAACAAGCCTTCGCCGGCAGCTATTTGACAATTGTGGAGCGAAAGAAAATCCATCCATAAAATTCCATCGTCCTCTATCTCCGCCACTACGACTTCGTGTTCTGTCCTGAGACATCCTGAAATGATTACTTCTACGGAAGCCTTTCCTACAATGGGGGTTAGGGTGGTCCTTAAAAAGGTCATTTTTGAAGTTGAAAATGCACACCCCCCAGATCGATTCCAAATAAATAAATAAAAATCCTCACCAAATTTCAGCCTTCTAGCTCAACTAGAAGTCGTGCCTGTGAGCACGAACTTTTTCCCATTTGAATAACATTGGTTTTTGTCATACTTTCGGTCACTTTTTTATTGCAACTGTAATAAGCCTTCAAAAAATCTGAAATTCACAGGACGTAATCTCAGCTGTTACTGCGACCTGTAAAAAAATCAACAGACCTCCAACATCATTTCCCAGATTGCTGTAGGGTGATGAACTTGATGTTCAAATTGTTTTTCATGAGTATTGCAGCTTATGGGCCAATTCGGACTTTTACTTACTATAAGCTGTGGTTCGAATGAATTTCACTGCATTCAGGTGAAATTCATACAAAAACTCGTATTCTCCTGAATATATGGGGTATTCCATGCGAAGCGGGACAGATTTCGGCCGAGGTACGGCGAATTCGACGTTCGTCCAGAATATAGTTCCTAATTACTACCTTGCAACGAGATTTCCGGAGTTTTACCCCCTGATTGATTTTCGGTTTTCCGCGTTAGAAAAGTATGGCGCAATTTTCAGCCAACCACTTTTTTTCGTTCGCCGGCAATTATTTATCGAATTTTGTTTTGGAAACTATAAAATTATTCTATATCATAATGGCTGTTTATGAACTGTTTTGTATTGGTATTTGGCATACGTACTTCATTTTAATAAAGTCCAGGTAACGAGAATCGTTAAGGTTACTATAATTTTTGTTTTTATAATTTATTGCCGGCGAACAAAAAAAAGGGGTGGCTGAAATTTTCACCATACTTTCGTAATACCTTTAACTACGTTCAGTAAAATTTTCAAGTGAATCCAGTAGACCCTAAGATAATTCCTTCAATCGCGCCTCACGGAAAACCGAAAATCAACTGGGGGCTGAAACTCAGGATATCTCGTTGCAAGGTAGTAATTAGGAACTAGATTCTGAACGAACGTCGAATTCGCCGTACCTCGGCCAAAATCTGTCCCGCTTCGCATGGAATACCCCATATATTCAGGAGAATACGAGTTTTTGTATGAATTTCACCTGAATGCAGTGAAATTCATTCGAACCACAGCTTATAGTAAGTAAAAGTCCGAATTGGCCCATAAGCTGCAATACTCATGAAAAACAATTTGAACATCAAGTTCATCACCCTACAGCAATCTGAGAAATGATGTTGGAGGTCTGTTGATTTTTTTACAGGTCGCAGTAACAGCTGAGATTACGTCCTGTGAATTTCAGATTTTTTGAAGGCTTATTACAGTTGCAATAAAAAAGTGACCGAAAGTATGACAAAAACCAATGTTATTCAAATGGGAAAAAGTTCGTGCTCACAGGCACGACTTCTAGTTGAGCTAGAAGGCTGAAATTTGGTGAGGATTTTTATTTATTTATTTGGAATCGATCTGGGGGGGTGTGCATTTTCAATTTCAAAAATGACCTTTTTAAGGACCACCCTAATGGGGGTCGTGTCACCAGTGGCGTTGCGCAAATTCGAGGAGGTAAAAACAATCGGGAAATCGGGGAGTAAATCTGGTCGAACGACTGTGACCTCTGCCCCGGTGTCGACAACCCACAAACACGCGGTTCCGTTGACAGTACCCTTAGCGTAGAGACCCGAACGTCTCAAGCCTCGGACTATAAATTGTCTTCTGTTTCCAGAGGGGGAAGTTCGAGGTTCAACCTGTTCTCCAGCTCGAGAACAGGAAGACGCTGTCGGGTTGGTAGTTGCATTTCCAGTCTATTGAGTGTTTGGTCGGTGGTTTCGTTGATTATTGTCCCGAGCGGGGTCATTAGAAATTTGTGACGCGGGTTTCCGCCAGGAATAATTGTTATTTTGATTCCGGGAGGTTTGGTTTCTCTGATTTTTGAGATCCCGCTGTAAAGCAAAACAATAATTTGCGTCATGTCCTTTTTTTACAATACCAACACTCAAAAATTGGTTTCGATTCCTGACGGTTGTTTGTCCGTGCGGAATCTTTGTGGGGGTCATCTCGCTTAGGAGAGGCCTGTCTTTTTCGAAGTGATTGGTTTTCCGGCACAGATTTCGTCGTCGCGAGCTGGCGAACTCTCCCTAAACCGAACTCCGCTTTAGTGATCGTTTCGATCTCCAACCCCCTAATGATCGCTTGGCGAAGGGAAGTAGGACCTGCTAGTTTAAGCGTCTGTCTCAAACTAGGGTTAGCAATAGCGTCGAGGAACCTAACACAAGCCAATTGATCGCGGGTATGTGGAGCGCAATCAGGAAGAGCAAGACGGATCAGGCGCTCAATGTCGTTACCTAGGGTGGCTAGATCCTCGTCGCGGCCTTGAGTTCTGCTATTGAATTGAGTATAAGAGAGTTTCGCCATATGTTCGTCCCCAAATTGAAGTTTTGAAAATGCACAGAGCTTGTTAAAGTCTTGCGCGTCAACATCGCTCGAAGAAGCTAGGGCGCTTAAGGCCGCTCCCCGAAGAGACCCGGTTAAAGCCGCTGTCTTAAACGCCTGATCCCAATTGTTCAATCCGGCAATCGTCAGAAACTGCCTTTCGTACTGGGCCCAGGATGTGGAGCCGTCGTACGTACTCGGTTTCATCAACATTGAATTTACTCTGGGCAGCGAATCCGAGCGCGCCACTGGGTTGAAAGCGGGCCAGCTTCCGTGTTGAGAGGTAAAAGGATGGATTCCCGTATTCGCAGGGAGGGTTCTAGAAGGAAAAACATTCTCGAGGGAGAATGGCTTCGGAAGGCCTACCGGACCTTCGGAAAATAAGGTCCCCATCGGGAGGGTAGCCTGCCCGCTTTCACCCACGAAACCATCAACGGCGAACTGCGGTCTTAAAGGGGCCGGAGGAAAATTAAACACATTTGGGATATTTTGTCTGGAATTCTGTGTGTCGTTGAAAACTCTCTCCGGTCCGTGATTTGTTCCTGTGGGGACATTGCATACCGTTGGCCTAAAATTAAATGAGAAAGGTACGGCGGGGGCGGCACGAACTTCCTCTCGTCCTTCGGGAGCTAATTGTCTAGCATCTACCCTGTGCGGAGCGTCTAGCAGGCGTCTACCTTGGAACATCAAACCCAGTTGGGGGGGCGTCACCACATATCAAGCTTTGTGCTCGACAGATTTCTTCGTTCCGCACTATTTCTCCAGTGCGGACGTCCTGTCGGCGTCTCGGGGTCAACGTCGCTCGTTGCAACGCTGTCCCCGAGGTAAAATTGACGAAAGCAGAAGGGGGGTTGTCAGCCCGAAAAACTGGCACAGAACTTTGGGTGTCTTCGAGAACCTGGTTAGGAGGGGTCTGTGACGGAGGGGGCGCCCGGCAGTCGCGGGGTGATCCAGCGAACGGCCGTGGGGTTTGTACTCTCTGGACTTCCAGCAGGCGGGACTCCAAGGTCTCGAAACGCCGGAGCATTTCTTCGCGCTCAGTCTGATCGCGTTCCTCACGCTCTCGTTCCCGGCGAAGTTGTTCCGTCCGTTCTCGCTCTCGATCGGTTTGATCTTCACGATGCTGTTCTCTAAGCTGCTCTTGCAAGAGCTGGAACAATTGAATTTGTTGAGATTCAGCCGGCAGAGTTACTTGAGGTGAACCCGGTCTTGATAAAAGCGATGATCACTGTGGAAAAGGTTGTGGTTGAGGCGAGGCTGGAGTAGTCTCTTGGACGACGGGACCCAGGCGGGCTCTTTTGGCCAGCGGTTCCTGGACGACGTCGGTCTCTCCGTCGCTCATCGAAGCACGTTGCAGGCGTGTTCGTGGCATAGCTCTTTCAAAGTTTTTTTTTTTTTTTTAGTCACGCACGATGAAAATTCTCACTCTCGGGCTCGGACAAAGACCCAGATAAATCGGAAAGAGATATCCCGGCTCCTCCACCAAATGTAACAACGGGCAAATTCCCTGTTACAAGCAAAGCAGGGGTTCTCCCAAGATAAATGAGCCAAAAAACGAGAGTCAAAGAGCGAGAAAAAGTGGGTATATCTTTTTATTCAAAAGACGTGTTCTCCAATTAAAGTCAGGAGACAGACTGTTTTTACAATAATAATTCCTACGTTCATTTTCTTATAACAAATTATCAACTGTTTTAATCAGCATACTCAGTTTAAAGTTAGTGTCAAAGTGACAGATAACTGACACCCTTACAATCTAACGGGTGCCTCCGTTACACTATATTTGATGTTCGTCCGATAATATCCCGCTCTGCATTACCGTCTCGTAAGGAACTTGGCGCCCAAATACTTCTCCTTTACTTCTAAGTACCGTCCATCCACGTTGGGTGTCTGCTTCTTTTGCTAGCATTGTGAACGGGGGTGGTTTCCAAACACCCCCGAGAGCGTGTTACACATTATATTTTGAGAATCAATTTGAAATTGGCCACGAGAGCAGCGCTCCCAGTCAATACATATGGGCAATTCCACCAATTATCAACCAATGTTTTCTGTGAACCAAGATTGGTCGGTTCGCCAAGTTTCAGCCAAATAGTACTCACCGTTCTCCAGGAATATGATATTCAATTTTTAGGTCGAAATTTCTTTACGCATTTTCGACGTACTTCCAACGTCACACCGCACCGTGGAGCACATTGGGACATGCATGGGGCACATTGGGACATCGTATCTTACGGTTGTTTGTGATGTTTGATACATGAATTATCGTGAATTCTTCAAGTGACAATCATAAATCACCACTTACGATCCAATTTTTTTTCATCTGACGTTGGACTATGGTTCAGATGACGAAAAAATTCATACTTGTTATGCATGGTAATAGTTCGGTTCTATTTGCAGAAATGATAACGAACATAAATTTTATCGATATCGTGCAATATTGAGGGATTATACAACCGATTTCAACCGTATTTCAGTTATTCGACGAACTTCCTATTCACATATACAGCACTGTGAAGCGTGTCCGAATGTGCCCCACCCCCCCCCAAAAGTATGAAAAAATTTAAAACAAAGCATCTTCACGGTATTTAGCTAAATGTTTCACGCATTGAATTTTACCTAAGATGGTACCTATTTATGTCTAGGAACGACTTTTGATAATACGCAATGGTTATGAAGTTACAGGCTTACGAATCAATATCAAAAAGTTTAGCCGGCGAGCGTTATATGTGTAATTTTTTCATTGTCGGCGAACAACTTCGTACGGGCACACCAAACTCTGGATAATGTTTCGTTTTGGTGTTTGTAATGTAGATAAGAAATTACGTTGCCCTAAGTATTCTGCAAATATGAGAAATCGATGCTGTCCCAATGTGCCCCACGTCCCAATGCGCGCCACCTTCCCCTACATAAAAAAGATTGTAAGCAAACCTCAATAGATGTTCTTTCAAATAAAGCAAAGTTGAATCAGATCGATCAAATACTTTTCGAGAAAATAATTCCTAAATCTTGCCTATTTTTCACGCATTCGACTCAGGTCTATCCCCTCAATTGTTGTCGATGAAAAGCAGAATGTATGATCGGTCACCAACAATCAGTGTCATCCCAGTTGCCCAGGAGTCCACATGGAGACCATCCACAAAGTCACACGGTATATGGCAGGCAATTGGCAGGAAACTTATGGTATTGTCTGAAAACCTCGTTGCCTTAGCTTCTCTTGACGACAGTGTACCTATTCCAGTTAAACTGAGAATAGTACAGATAATGAAAAATCCTGAAAGTATTACGACTTGTAAAAATCGTGTCGTACTGCCTCAAAGAGACCTCAACTCATTCATTCAAAAAGATGTAAGTCATTTCATTATTCAGAAATCACTCTTTTTACCTGAGCAATATGAGTTAGCATACGACTTTGTCGATATTGATCCTGGACTGTGGGCTACTGGCGATAGTTTCAAGAATTGTTTGAAACCGTTCAAAGATATAACAAGCGGGTTTGGGCTGACTATGAGCCAGCCTTCAAACTTCCCGTTATTTATTTGGTTCTCAGCTATTTTGAAATTTGTGAATCTGACCTCAGATTCTTGATGAGCGGTTCGAAAAACCTTCGAGTACAAATTTCCGTAAGATTCGAATGTTTTTAGTATTTTTCCCAGCAAATCGGACTCGCCATTTTGAATTTCGCTAATCTGACTTCAGATTCGTGACCAGTGACCTAAAAAACCTACGACTACCAAGTTTCATCCAAATTCAAATGTTTTTAGTTTTTTTTTTTTTTTGCAGCATATCGAATACGCCAAATGAAAATTTTGCAAAACTGACTTCAGATTCGTGATCAGTGATAAAAAAACCATATGGTACCAAATTTCATTGAAATCCGTTGATTCGTTCTCAAGATATCGTCATTTTGGTTGTGTTTTTTAGAATTTTTGTATTTGAATAGTTCAAAAAGTACTAATCCGATCGAAATCAAAATCTTATCAGTTCTAAGTTAAGAAAAGCCCCGTCGATTGAGCCCAAGTTGATTGAAATCCGACCACGCGATCTCGAGATATCACGCGGACAAAAATGTGGTCACGCACACACACACACACACACACACACACACACACAGACAGACGTCAAACTGAAAATAGTCAAAGGTGATTCTTTGGACCTCTAAGCTTCAAGATTTAGTGAAAACTCAACTTTTCATTTTCGGGGTGATCACAATAACTTCCTTTTTTCTCTGAAAATAGAGAAACGGGAAGTTAAAAATCGTTAATGATATTGAAGAGAGAGCGGTAGCTTTGGTAAAGGAACGCAATGATTGTTTGACGAGAGATGAAGAACAAAAACAGTACCTTCTCCAAGTTGTTCAGATTCATCGAAGAACTTTTCCAAAAAGAGTAGATACGTAGAAAACATTTTCTCAGACAGTGTAATTAGCTGTTCCATATTAAATTGTATGTGAGAGGCACTTTTTTGTGGCCAAAATGAAACAATTGATCAAATAAATTATTTTTTTTTCTTCCCTCAGATTACGATACATATTTTTTTTATTAATTATTGAGATTCAAATCGAAAAAGTCGACTGAGGCACCTCCTATGTTAGACTTGAGCTATAATGCCTGTCTCTGTTGTGGGTTTGTTTTACACCAAAGACTAAAGTTCAGACTGGTGGTCGGTAAAAAAAATTGAAAAATAAAGTATATTGTGGTCATTTGTGTGCACCAAGGGAGCGAAAACATTTTGCGACGATATTTTATTCCATACACGAACGGAAGCCGATTTCGCGGGCAGATCAGTGTTTACATTTTAGGTTACGTGACGTTCCGACCGAACCGTACTGGCCGGTACGGCAGGGAAAACTGGGAGACAAAAGTCGCACTGGGAGAAAACACTGTGAGTAAAGAATTTGTCTCCTGGGAGACAGCTGAGCGGGAGGAAACACTTCCCGGTCGGTAAAACCGCTCTTTGCTCCCCGAAAATAGGTAGCGAAATCGGCCTTTCCGTTCATATATGGAATAAAATAAAGAAACGGCTACCCTACTGTTGTCTGAACGTAGTCTAAGGGCCTGGCGTGGCGACGTTGTGAGCACCCAAGCGGTGACGTAGTATTAGTAACACCAATTTAGTATAGCGGCTACCGAGCTGCGCCTCTCTGACCATAGACCTACGGTATATGAAACAAATACCGTTCGCTCATGTTATTTCACTGACACTCACCGGAACCGGATTCGAATACTGGCGAACATTCCTCGTCTTCGTCATCACCGGCACATCCGCTACCCGCGCCAGAGAATATGAGATCATCTACTACCCCCGGAAATCCAGATGCTGGGGTCTGCACAGGTGAAAGTTGAAGAAAACGGAGATTAAGTATGTTGGCAGAGAAGTTTGCTACAAACGAAATTATTGAACTCACCTGTTGCATCCTTTGCAAAGGCGCAGCTCTGTCCAAAAGACTTCCTGCTGGTAAGAGTTGCACATCTCCTATAGTAGCAGTTCTTGGATCTCTGGCAGCTGTGAGCTCCAGGATTCGAGCACCGTTTACTACGACACCAGATACGATCCCTAAGAATGGACGTTCGACTCTACCTCTGCTGCGATTCCAACGCCCACCCACCTGAATAGTAGACTGACTATTGAACACGGTCAGCTGATGTCCTATTGATCATAGAATAATTCGTTAGTATTATCAATCCAATATACAAATCACCTTAGAAACATGATGCGAGATAATTGTTTCAAATCAAAATAATTCTTGAACCCCTACATGAAAATTGAACGGCAGTGAATCGGGTTTCAATAAAGTGACCATCAATCTGCCGACTTATTGTCAGATATGATGCCAACGCGAAACTCTGTCTATTTGTTTGATTTTGCATTCAAGGATGTAAAACAGGCATTCAAAATCATGGCTTGAGAATTTTTGTTCATAAGAGATCCCAGTGAATACAGTTCTGCTACCGAGACATCACAATTGGGATTTTGCATTTGAAATGAATAGCACGTTTCTTTTGTTAAATTTAAAAAATATAGATCATTAAAGACAGGTTCATGAGTAAGTCGGACATTTTTATCGACAATACTGTTACGGGGACCCCCAGAAGAGTGAGTGGATTAGATGTTAGCTGTCACTTTGATAGCAAAAGATCTAGAGGGCTGGGTAAACAGTAGACCAGGAATAAATGATTGGAATAAGTGAAAATTAAGGGCTACTGCGCCAACAAACATTCTTGTAAAAACAGTCTCGTCCCACACTTTAAAGAGTGAACACGTTCATAAAATAAACAGAGAATATATTAAGGATATTTGAATTCGGAGTACTTCTTGTCTCACATTTAGTAGTGTTGAGAGGCCTAGAAACAGCAAAGAGGACCCTTTGCAACACATAGTTTTACATAGTTATACATAGTTTTAATCGTATTTTGAAAGTAAGCAGTATTTGAAATCTTTCATGCGTTTAAGGGCATGCTGGACTCAGTCTTTTCCGTATTTAAAAAAAAATGAAGCCTGCTATGAACGGGGGGGTGTTTAATGGGTTCCTTAGACGATTTGTATCAAATTGGTAGCTGCATGAACGTGTATCTCACCAAAATCGAGTAAAATAAGCCTTTTTTGTGTTGCGAAGCGTGAGAGCGTCACTTGTTTTCACTGATATCACCGACTACGCATCACAAGGGCGAAAACGAATGCAATAGCACCCTCGTCAATATAATTCCACTCACATATATCGCAAAACTTGTTCATTTCACCCGACAATGAAGCCTCAGAATTGTTTCCAGAAAAAGACTGTAATTGTCCGTATGAAGCGGTGGCCGCGGCCATGTTAGATCGTTTCGCCAACCTTCGTCTCGCGGTCCTGCGTTTCACGAACCGAAGTTCCTTGTTCAGCGCTATGACAGCTGAGCGGGAATTCAAACGGAAATAATTCGGAATAATAATAGTTGTAACAATGCATTGTTATTATTATCATTATTATTGTTATTATTATTATTATTATCATTATTATTTGTTAAAGTATAGCCCTATTTCTTGACTTTCCTACTCCTATTATTATAAGTAGAATAGTAAGTGCCGACACCTAGTACGCTCTGTCGAAGCTAAGTGTCGAACACTGATCGACGAAGAGAGAAAAGAAACTAATCTTTCCTTGTTTATTTTTCTTCAGACGCAAGTGCGTCAGTTATTGAATCGTCTTTCCTCCAGACGCAAGTGCGTCAGCCAGTGCGCCATAAGCACTCATACAAAGTTATGTTAAACGATTAACAATTAACGTAACATTAAACACTCTCTGTACAACCCTTTCTTATTAATATTATAATAAATATAAACTTAATTATTTTCTGATATGTGAACCGTGTAAATCTCTTTTACTCCAATCCACAAATTCCAACATGGTAGCAGAGCGTGGTTGGACGGAGACTAAAAGTTGAGTGGTTCATAACGATTAAAGAAAATCGAAATCTTGAAAAAGAAAAATAAAATAACAAAGAGAAATTATAAGAGAACAATTAACTCAAAAAAGCGAATAAGATTCGCAACGAAAAACATACGATTACAATGGATTATAAAACCGAGCGTGCGGTCAACGAAAACACGTGCCCACGTAACGCCGAGAAATAACTCCAATATAAAGCTAGAGAAAGCTTTGTATGGAAAGGACAGAGAGTGAACAAAAGACAAACGTAAAAAGTGAAAAATTAATTGAAGATACACAAAATGAAAGTTTTGAACTGAACAAAGGAGAAAGAAATGACGTGAGAAAAGTATTTCTAAAAGAACTGAAAAAGGTCTTAAAATTAAAAGATCAAGTTACCAAAAGTATCGAATATAAAGCAAAAATGGCAAAACTAACGAAAATCAACGAAGTGAATATACCAATTTTCGACGGAAAGAATTATAGCAGCTGGAAATATAGACTGCTGAACATCCTCGAATTCAACGAGTGCCAAGCACCAGCGATTCGAGAAAAAGAATCTTCCGAAAATCAAACGGAATGGAAAAAACTAGACTTAGAAGCAAAAACGATTCTAATTAGTACGGTTTCCGACAGCCAGTTGGAATTCATCAAGAACTGCGACACAACATTAAAAATGATGAAAAAACTAGACGAGATCTACTCAACAAAATCAACGCCGATGCAAATAATCTGTCCATCAAAAATCGAAGAAATCAGAATGAAGAATTACGAATCAGTTGATGACTTCTTCCTGGATTTCGAGACAATTTGCAACGAGTACGTCACAGCAGGAGGCACACTCGATCAAGAAGAAAAAATAAGGTATCTAATTAAAGCATTACCTCCAAGCTACAGTGCAATCGGTGACTTTATCGACATCGTTCCAACAGAAAAACAAACTGTGGACTATGTCAAGTCAAAAATCAAAGAAAAAAGTCTAACAAAAAGCGACAATCAAAACAAAGCAAGTGTCAGTACGTTCAATACCAAAACTAAACCCAAAAGCCTGTGCCACATATGTAACAAACCAGGGCATAGACCGCAAGAGTGTTGGTACGCAAACCAAGGAAGCAACCAACACCAGCAGCAAAACAAAAACAATCACGGAAAATACGGAACACAGCGAGGCAGAGGCAGAGGCTCAGGAAATCAACGAGGTGGCCGAGGTAGAGGCCAGCAACGAAGTCCGGTCCAGTCTGCAGGCAGCGAGCAACAACAACAACAACAAAACTTGTCATCATGGGCTCTTGAAATTAATCATCAACAACTGAGTGTAAACAGTGAAGAAACGAGTGAAAGTGAAATCAAGTGGCTACTCGATAGCGGGTGCACAGATCACTTAATTAAAAGCGATGATTTCTACTCAAGTTGTGTTGTGCTCAAGAAACCAATCGATGTAAACCTACCTGACGGCAAAAAGCTACAAGCGACGAAAGTGGGTAATATTGTAATCTACTTTCAAAATTACTACAACATTCAGCGTATCGAATTAAAAAATGTCTACTTCGTAGCAGGACTAAAGAAAAACTTGTTAAGCTTCTCAAAAATAACACAAAACTGTACAATAGTAGCACGCGATTCAAACGCAAAGATTTATGACAAAGAATCAGGAAATCTCCTAGCAGTAGCTAATAAAACAAACGATTTGTACCAAATGGATAGCTTTGTAAAAAATCCAAGAGAGTTAAGCGAAGTCTGTACTAACAGCAACTATTCAAATCAGACATTTACAAATGTAACAAGACTAACGAGAAAGGAAAAATGGCACCGAGCGTTAGGCCATGTAAACTTCCAATATCTTGAAAAAATTGTAAAAGATAAGCTACTTGACGGCTTGCCCGATTACCTTGAAAAACAAGAAATGAAATGCGCGACATGCATTGAAAGCAAAATGACGAACTTGCCCTTCGAAAATAATCGCGAGAAATCAACAGCGATAAACGAAATAATACACACCGACCTAAACGGCCCACACAATATTATTGGCTATAAAGGCAAAAAATACTTTCTGACGTTCATAGACGATTACAGTAAGTGCGCGCGAATTTATTGCATAAAAAACAAATCAGAAACTGCCGAGTGTTTCAAAAATCACATTAACTTTGTAGAAAATCAATTCGGTAAACCAATAAAAAGATTGCAATGTGACAAAGGGACCGAGTATCTCAACAAACAAATTTACGAATTTGCAAGCCTAAAGGGAATCGAAGTTTTACCTTGTCCGACAGACGTACATGAACTCAACGGAGTTGCTGAACGGTACAATAGGTCGGCAATGGACATCGCGAGATGCTTAATCAAAGAGGCGCGCATAAGTAAAATCTATTGGCCAGAGGCAATAAATACTGTCGCTTATCTAAAAAATCGAACTATCGCAAATACGCGTGAGAATAAAACGCCGTACGAAATATTCTTCGGAACTAAGCCGCAAGCCAAACATTTAAAAATCTACGGTTCAAGAGTTTTCGTAAGAATCCCGGAGATTCGCAGAAAGAAATGGGACGATAAGTCGCAAGTTGGAGTACTCGTAGGGTATACACATTTCGGGTACAGAGTCTTAGTAAAAAACAAGGTAATCGAGGCAAGACACGTACAAGTAATCGAAAAGGGAACAAGGCTAATATGTCAAGAAAAAGAAATGAATGAAAACACTTTCAAAGAAAGTAGCGAATCGCAAAACCCTGCAAGGATTGCTTTTCACGAGAATGAGTCTGAGAATGCATCGAGTGAAAGTGATAATGAGTGTGAAAATCATGATGAAGTACAATACGATAACGAAGACGCCGACAATGAGGTATTTACAGAGAATGAAGAGGCTATCGAACCAGCAAATGTAAATAGTAAACTCAAAACTAGGCGAGTGTCCAAGCGTGACAAAAAGAAAGTTGAGCACTACGGAAATCCGTTAACTCACTGTATCTACGTAAATTACGTAAACGCTAACGCGCCAAGCACATACGAGGAAGCAATAACTCAAAAGATTCTGACCTTTATGAGCCGCAATGGATTCAGAAATAAATTGTCTAAACAAAAAAACGAAACGTGGCGCTTAGTAGAAAAAAACCGACCGATAAGAAAATAATTGATGTGAAGTGGGTATTCAAAAGAAAAATGATGACTCATACAAAGCACGTCTAGTTGTTCGTGGCTTTCAACAAAGAGAACACTTAGAAAATGTTTACTCCCTGTGGGAAAATGTTGACCTTCAAACTCTCCTGAGTTATTGCACAACAAATAATTTTCTCATCGAACAGATGGACGTTGAAACTGCATTTCTCAACGGACCAGTTAAAAGCGAAGTTTACATTTATCAGCCAAAATGAAAAAAGATAAAAATAAAGTCTGTAAGCTAGAAAAGGCTCTATACGGCCTGCGAGAAAGTCCACTCGCGTGGTACGAAACATTCGACGAATATGTAAAAACACTAGACTTAAGAGAAGTGATTAATTGCCTCTATGTAAAAAGGAGAATAAGGAATCGATTTATCTACTGGTCTTCGTAGACGATCTTTGATCTGTGGCAAGGACAAACAAAAATTGATCAAGTCAAAGGAAAGTTAACGCAAAGATTCACGATGAAGGATCTGGGAAATCAAAAAGCTACATAGGTATTGAGATTGAATACAACAAAATTAAAAAACAGTATGAACCTAAGCCAGACTAAATACATCGAATCCTTATCCTCCAAATACCACTTGGAAAACTCTAAGCTGTATGAAACTCCAATGGAGACGAACCTAAAAATCGGTCAAGCAAGCGAGACAGATAACTCGATAAAATACAGAAATTTGATTGGTGAACTCCTCTACATAAGTTCAGGCACGAGACCTGACATCGTTAAGTAGTGTGAACTACTTAAGTCGATTCCAAAATTGCTATGACAGCAGCCACTACAAATACGCAATGCGAGTTCTAAAATACCTACTAAAAACTAAAGATCTCAAATTGAGATACGAAAAAAACGAGAAAAGTGACAAAATTGATTGTTACGTGGATTCCGACTTCGCAGGAGACCATATAGACAGAAAGTCAACTAGCGGTTACGCTATTCGACTAAACGGTAATCTAATCTTTTGGAAGTCCAAAAAACAGAATGTGGTCACAAAATGCTCTACGTTCGCGGAGTACATAGCATTGTCGGAAGCAGTCACGGAAACTTTATTCGTCAGAAATATCTGTAACGAAATCTTTGATTTAAAAGTGGATTCACCAATCAAAATTCATGAAGACAATAGCGGAGCAGTTGCTATCGCAAAGTTTGGAAATTTCACGAAAAACTCCAAACATATCGAAGTTCAATTCCACTACGTCAATGAACACTACGAGAAAAATATCATTGACATAGTCGAAGTCGATTCGAAAGATAATATAGCCGATATTTTCACGAAAGCACTGGACAAGAAAAGCTTTCTGGAAAATCGTCGAAAATTAAAATTAATCTAAGATTTATAAAAGAGCAGCAAAGCAATTAAACGGCTAAGAGGCGTGTTAAAGTATAGCCCTATTTCTTGACATTCCTACTCCTATTATTATAAGTAGAATAGTAAGTGCCGACACCTAGCGAGCTATGTTGAAGCTAAGTGTCGAACACTGATCGACGAAGAGAGAAAAGAAACTAATCCTTCCTTGTTTATCTTTCTTCAGACACAAGTGCGTCAGTTATTGAATCGTCTTCCCTCCAGACGCAAGTGCGTCAGTCAGTGCGCCATAAGCACTCATACAAAGTTATCTAAAACAATTAACAATTAACGTAACATTAAACACTCTCTGTACAACCCTTTCTTATTAATATTATAATAAATATAAAATTAATTATTTTCTGATATGTGAACCGTGTAAATATCTTTTACTCCAATCCACAAATTCCAACAATTATTATTATTATTATTATCATTATAATTACAATTTCCGAAATAATGATAATAATAATAATAATAATTATTATTATTTATTATTATATTATTATTATAATAATAATAATAATTATTATTATTATTATTATTATTATTAATTGTTATTATGATAATAAGAATTATTATAATGATTATTATTATTATTATCATTGAAAAAAAATTACTCGAAAGTGGTGACATTTGTGAATGAAAATGAAAACGTGTGCGCCATTTTTGTATTTTTTTTTTTATCTTGACAATTTCGTGGAAATCAGAATTTCAATATCTTTCCAAAATAATAATAATAATAATAATAATAATAATATTGATAATAATAACAAATATTATTATGATAATAATTATTATTATGATAATCACAATATGATAATAATTATCATTATCATTGCAAAAAATTTACTTGAAAGTGGTGAAATTTGTGAATAAAAATGAAAACGTATGCGCTATTTTTTTTTTCTACCAACACTGAAATACTGTGAAACGCACAGAATAATCAAAATTCCGGATCTTTTGAGAGATTTTCAAGTTTCAGCATAAAAAAATTAGACAAGGCAGAGCTGAGCGGGAGGTATAGAGTTGTATACGCCATTTATTATTCAATTTTTTTTATCTTCAAAATGTTGTGAAAATCGGAATTTCAATTTTTTCCATACCAAAAATAATAATATAATAATCACAATTATTATGATGATAATGATTATTATTATAAATTATTATTATTATCATTGAAAAAATAATTAATCGAAAGTGGTGAAATTTGTAAATGAGACTGAAAACGTATGCGCCATTTTTTTTTCTTTTTCTACAAAAACTCTAAAATCCTGTGAAACGCATAAAAAAGTCTGGTTTCAGAGTTCTTTATGTGAAATTTTTTAAATTAAAATTAAAAAAAAAAAACATTGACAGGGCAACGGTATATAGTCGTATAGTCGTAGTACGCCATTTGTTTTTTTCACAAATACTCTTGTCCTGTGCAACGCATAGAAGAATTGAAATTCCGATTTTCACAACATTTTCAAGATAAAAAACAAAAATAAAAATACAACTCTATACCTCTGCCTTGTCTAGTTTTTTTATGATGAGACTTGAAAATTTATCAAAAGATCCGGAATTTTGATTATTCTGCGCGTTTCACAGGATTTTAGAGTGTTGGTAGAAAAAAAAATGGCGCATACGTTTTCATTTCCATTTACAAATTTCACCACTTTCGAGTAAATTTTTTGCAATGATAATAATAATTATTATTATATTGTTATTATCATAATAATAATTATTATCATAATAATATTTGTTATTATCATAATAAAAATTATTAATAATAATAATAATAATTATTATTATTATTATTATTATATAATTATTATTATTATTATTCTTATTATCATTATTTCGGAAATTGTAATTATAATGATAATAATAATAATAATAATAATAACAATAATAATGATAATAATAACAATGCATTGTTATAACTATTATTATTCCGAATTATTTCCGTTTGAATTCCCGCTCAGCTGTCATAGCGCTGAACAAGGAACTTCGGTTCGTGAAACGCTGGACCGCGAGACGAAGGTTGGCAACAACTGTAAGCTTGGTTCCCGGTGAGCCCGCGCGCCGAAAAAGGAGCGCTGACGGGCCCGACACGCATCGCGAAAAGATCCAACATGGCCGCGCCCGGTGCTTTATACCGAGAAAAATTACAGTCTTTTTCTGGAAACAATTCTGAGGCTTCATCGTTGGGTGAAATGAACAAGTTTTGCGATATATGTGAGTGGAATTATATTGACGAGGGTGGAATTGCATTCGTTTCCGCCCTTGTGATGCGTAGTCGGTGATATCAGTGAAAACAAGTGACGGTCCCCACGCTTCGCGAAACAAAAAAGCCTTATTTTACTCGATTTTGGTGAGATACACGTTCATGCAGCTACCAATTTGATTACAAATCGTCTAAGGAACCCATTAAACACCCCCCCGTCCATATCCGGCTTCATTATTTTTTAAATATGGAAATCTGAGTCCAGCATGCCCTTAAACACCCCCCCGTTCATATCAGGCTTAATTTTTTTTTAAATACGGAAAAGACTGAGTCCAGCATGCCCTTAAGCGTTACTGAAACGGTTTCTATTGGCCGACGAGTGCGTGACGTCATTCATGCACGGCCCCTCGGTAATCTCAAGAAAGCTACGAAGGTTCCGCTATAGGTTATGTTTGCCTTCGGCGGGAAAATTCACGTTGCATGGTTAAAGGCAAAATAGCTCCTGATCACAGAGTTCGGTGAAAACAGTACAGCGTCACATTTACGGTTCACAGGGCCAAAGAAATAATCGAAAGTGATTGCCATGATTACGCGGCATCAACAGGTAACTATCATAGCATGACTTTCATCATAAGTAAATGATTTTCAATATACTATGGTATCATAGATTTCTTTTTGTGCTGGTAATATGTTATATGATTTTGAAATGAATATTCAATTTCGCAGGAGGCTGTCAGCATGCGATTGTTTTCCTAATGTGGAATCATCGGCGAACGGAAACTCCTTCACCAACCAAAGTCGAATGATATCGGAAGAAGGCGACTTTATTCAACGTTGGGACGAATGAAACGTTCATGAAAACTGGGGAGCTAGTGAAAAACTCATAAAGTAGGGTAGACTGGGTACGCTTGTAACAGGGTACGGTTGTAACATTGTTAATATCTCGAAAACTAAGGGTAGGACATTTATATACCACCGCCAGCCAATCTGTGTAAGTGGTCCGAACTAGCAAATTAGTAGGTGGCAGTCCTCCGTGCAAAGCGGAAGTGGGTAGCGGGGCCCATTGTTATTTTCGGGCCCAAAGTAAGTTCTTACAATCTTAGTTAAACATCGATAATTAGACTTCTATGATATAATCTTCAATTTTTCATTTCTTCATATGTTTCCTTAGCCAATTCTGTGTCAGTATTCACAGTATTTTGAGTTATAGATTCGAGAGAATAAATAAAATTTTGACTTGAAGTGAAAAAAAAACTAGTCTGGGTTCAGTTGTAACAGTTCGGCCGGGGACATTGCAACCATTTGATGGCAGATGATTACAGATGATTACTAACGAAATTCCTCTTCCTTCTTTTACTCAGGCATTATCGTAGTTTATATTATGAAATAGTAATAATAATATGAAAAAACATTGTATTTATAAGATTTTATCCAAACAAGAATATTCGGCCATTAAGAGGTGATGAAAAGTTATTTTAATATTTTTTTATTTCCTGAAACACGTATTCCTCATGGGAATGTGTGATACTAATCATCAAAATCCTGATAAATAATCTAATATTGTGAAAAAAACTTGTGTTACAAGTTACAACTGACCCTAGGGTTGGGGTCAGTTGTAACACTTTTCCGATTTTTTTTTGACAGGCTCATACTTTTTTTCTATTTATGCTAAAGAGTCCTACTTAGCGCCATTTTGTCAGCAATTGAATGCTCTTTACTATGGTGTTTGGGACATTGATGTGTTCACTGTAGTTTGAGCTCGGTAAAGCCCAAACCGAAAACTGTTACAACTGTACCCAGTTTACCCTACAAGGGAATTGCAGCTTCGAGACAACTCTACATTTTTAGGAGCAGCACCTTTTCTACCTATAGAGTGACTGGAGTGGTCGCTCCGGGCGCCTAACGAGGGGACGGTCACAGCTGTGCATCGATTTACGGGTACCGACTTCGCGTAGTTATACACGGGAAAAAATGCGAGCTCAGTGGCGCCCCACCGCGAGAATCTTTTCTCTCCACGATTTTGGGCCGTGCTTGACACCGTTTGGGCGCGCTAACTCCCTAAAGTTCCGGAATGCTGGGAGACTAAACTCCCGCTCTATACATAATACGGACACTGGCTGACTTTTCGTATGATACAATAATGAGTGTGTGTTCGTAGATATAACGACAAATTGTGAAAAATACAATAATGCAAAAGCTAGTACATCCAACTCGGAATCTAAGTGAACAATATCGGAAAAATATTTCGGGTATCATATAAGTGTTAGAGAACTAGTGTCGAATGTTGTGATTTTTATCTTCAATTAACGATGTGTCGGTATGTGGTGTCATTTCAGGATCTGGAGAAAAGAGTATAATATTATCAGGAAGTCTGCAAATCTGACGACTTGCGACAGCCCTGAGCCGGTCGCAGATCTGCGCTAGGATTGGCTGACTCTGATCGGCTATAACTTGGAAACCATAGCTCTAAAAAAAAAAAAAAAAAAAAATACAAGAATAATTTTCGTCTTATTTTGCGTGAAAGAACCCGCCTACCGCGAGCAAGTATAACTAGGTTCTGCAAATGAAATATTTTCGGATAGGAATGGATTGCTGCAACCTATGGGAGAATTCCGATCTGGAACTGCTGGATTTCTAATAGTATATATTTCGACACAAGTGCGCACAGGTGGCAACGCCCGCACGCTGAGTGTGATGACGCAGCAGAGCCCGCAGGCGAGTCCGAGGTGAGCAGTAGATGAGCCGGAGATGAGACGAAGGGCGAGTGATGTATCTTCAAACAAGTTAGGCATTGCAGCTTTTCGCGCATGTGATGAACATCATTTTTCGCCAGGCCCAAATGGACTGCACCGTTTTATACACCGCGAAATCTTTCGCACACCACTAGTGGTGCTTGAAGGAATTTTCCGCGCACCGTTTGTGAAAGTCCGTTTTGGGTTTAGAGAGCCCTATGCGACAGAGGATTTTCCAGGCAAGCGAGGCAAAATAGAATCTTTGTATCGTGTATCCATATGGAACAAGAACAAGAGTGAAGGTTGGACTTACCAGGTGGATGATTGGACTGCAGATTATAGTCGTCGACCTGCAATGTGCTATTCGCTCCACTTCGCGACAATCTGATGACGTGATACTGATTGTCATTAACTTTGACGCCGACGTCACCAATGGGATGGTCGTTAGTTCCCATATTGTACACCGCAAAAACATCTCCTTCAACCTGAAAGTATGAATAATCTTTGAATTTATGTTATGCCCGCTAAACACACTCAGTGTTCGCTATCCCGCAAAAAATACTTATCAACCGAAACTGTCGAGAAACTAAAGGTTTACCAAAAATAGTACATGGATAATGCATAAAAGGTCTAGGAGTAGGAAAATGCGAATGAGGAAACTCATGTTGAGGGGGTGTAGTAGAAGACAACATGAGTTTTGCGTACGTATTAGACTTATGCGCGATCTCTAAAGTAAACATAGTACACTAGATATCGCGCATAGTTTCGCGCATCTATCTATTGATAATCGATTTTGTCCGACACTTGCACTCCAAGATTAGCATGCCGTGAAATAAGAACCAAACTCTTGTACACAACTGAATCTGTGTCATTTTATCAACAAGGAACCCTAAAAAATCAACAACTATCAATCAACGATTCGTATTACCCCAATTTTTTTATGTTCCATTCATTTATTTCATGATAACAAATTCTAAAAACTCAAAATCGTCGTATGATAAATATTCATGATTTCGATTTTGATTGAAATAATTGATCGTCTGAACGAGAAGGTCCTATATCATGACATCGAAAAATCTCTCATTAAGCTAATAAACAACATGGAAGTGCATAGAACATTCTGGAAGAACGCGCGAGTCATGGAACTTCGTAGAAGGTTCTAGAACTAAACGCTCGGGATTCATAGAAGCCCATAAAACATTGCGGATTAACGCGCCGCCGCCTATACAAGCGACGACGCACTTCACCCGGCAACCCAGTCGGTATAGCGCCTTTTGTGCGAAAACTAGCTCTTCGAAGATCTTCTTGATTATTGTATTCTTTCAACATTGGCCATACTCCCTGCTCGCTCTCTCTGCTCTCTCTAGCTATTAAGTCTTAATATTCAATAACTAAAAAGTGTATTCTTGCCTGTGGTGCATACTGATTGTAAATGCACCACAGGCTTTTCCAACATTGTCATGGAAAAACAATAAAAATCTATCTATCTATCTATCTAAACTGGGTATCCGAATAAGGACCCATTTACTTGCTTTTTCAAATTAATTCAAAATAGAATTAATTCAACATTGGTTATACCAGGTATGCGAATGAGGACCCAAAACTCACTCGATTTAAATCGATTTGAATAAAGATTTAAATCTAAAGTTATCGAGTCATTCAAATAAGTTCTACCTACGAACACATTTGCTTTTGTATTTGTTTTCTACAATAAACCAGAGTTCATTTTGTGATTATAAACGCATAGGGTCGTGCAAATTGCCCAACTACCAGATCCTCACCACACCTAACCCGTCACTCGATTCTGCGAGCAATACGTGTTAATAGCTGTTCCTCGTGGAATTTTAACTTCCTTCTTGACTCTACGAATAGTTATTATTGACCACTGCGTGTCAAGAGCTGTTTCTCATAGATTTCGGAACCCAGCTTCCTTTTCGGCTCCATGAGCAGTTATCATTGACAACTGCGTGTCAAGAGTAAAAAGTATCATTTCTGTGAAGAACAAACCGTATCGGTCCCAAAATTGAACCCCGAGGTACACCACAAGTTATTTGCGACGGGTTACTCAGATGGTGTTTATTTAGGCGTATGCCGTGTGTTCTTTTTCTCTCGATAAGCATCGTGTTGAAAACCTTCACTGTAGGGTTATGAATTCCTTGACAGTTTTTTCGTATGATGATATTTTCCAGCCCTTCCGTAGATTATTTTTCGTTTATTCCCACAATGTTGATACACGGATCCGATAGCGTATCCGTTTCTACAGCGTATTTTTTCCCTGCAAGTCGTTCGATTTCCTGGGACACTAAATGAACATCATTTTGACTGTTACATTTTATTGCGATGCTACCGTTACTCAATTATAATTTCTATCAATTGTAATGCTCTATTCGTTTATGAATACGCGCCGGTGTCAGTCTCGACTAATTTTAAAAATTTACGAAATGAACAAACGTGATACGTTTTTACCCAGCGTGCACTGTTGGACAAATTTGACTAGAAAAAATGTCTCAGCAGGTCCACTCTACATTTGTGTTATATTTACACATTTTTTAGTCGATATAACACATATGTAAGTCATTTTAACACCAAATATGATGTTTCGACATTTTTGTTATTCACTTGAACAATAAAAAGTGTCGAAATTAACATCAAATTTTGGATGGACCTGGTCTGACATTTTATTTCTAACCGTGTGCGACTAACAATACGGGCAGCGGCGAGCGTTCCGGGTTCAAACCCCGTCTAGGTCTCAAAAAAGCAAAAAAACTTACAGCGAACTCAATATGTGTTTTAATTGACATCCGTACTGAAATAGTATATTGTGCGCCTAGGGTGTAAAGTGGGCTTTTTAAGACCGAGTGTGGAGTTTGCAGTATCAGTCGGAGGCGAGTGCGTCTGCGAGCCGAAAACGAGTACTGCAACCACACGAGGTCAAAAGGCCCACTTAGTCCTTGGTGCACAACATATGTTTTGTAACGCATGTATTGATTTCCGCGTCTTTTGTGCCTATAAGCGGCACTAAGGTACCCTTCTTGGACACGGCAACATATAGTCATGTAACAATTAGATTGCATGTTTCAACAGGAGATAGTAAATATGATACGAATAAAGAAAGAAAGTGCTCACTTTACGCCCGCTGTTTCAAGCTGGTGAAAAAAAGGGCACTGTAGACCCGTTTAATAGGTCAAAAAACGCAGAAATCGTGCATGTGTTACAAAAAACAAGGTATAGAATAATCTACAACAAGGGAAATAGCAAATAAAAGGCAAAAACTCAACCTAATTTATTGATTTTTTTTTACTGCATGCAAAAACACCGTTTCGAGCACCGCAGGGATCACACCGTTCAGTGCAGAGCACTGTTTATTTTGTTCCGCCACCGTTTGGTGTGCATTGACTGTACAATTTCAACATCGTAATTTTGTTACAATTGAATCTTATCGGTGTCAAACGAAATTAACACCTTGCCGTGTTGCTGCATATAAACCATCTCGGTGTTGAACCACGGTGTAGCGCGGTAACACCAGAAATTTTACAATGTGCCACTACACCAAAATCGGTGTGGACTTCTATAGACGTAGGTGCGGTGTTAGATCGGTGTCAGTTTTAACAACAGCTTCCTGTGTAGATTACAAACATTACAGAAATAATACGAAAACTACAGCAGTGATTGACTCCTCGAGTCCTTCTCATTGAAGTGATTTCAGTCAACAACCGGTTTTTTATTATTATTATTATTATTATTATTATTATTATTATTATTATTATTATTATTATTATTATTATTATTATTATTATTATTATTATTATTATTATTATCATTATTATTATTATTATTATTATTATTATTTGCAAGGGTTGTCACGTGGCAAATATTTTGCCCGTTATGGCATTCATCGACGCAGCGGAAGGATTGTAAATACCCTCGCGCGACTCTTGATGGCGCGCATAGAATTAAGACAAGTATCGACGGGTCACGTGGTTCACTGGAGCAAGAAGCGACCTTACCCCGCTCCCCCGCGCACCCACGAGCTAGCGCGGGGAAGAAGCGCCTAGCCATCCTGCGAATTTGCCTATACACGCTTCCATCTTGGTTTTTGAGCTAGCCACAGGTACTCTGTTGCGCCGTGCGTTAAATTCCAATTTCGAATATCATTAGAGTCTCCCGAGTTTTTCAAAACCTCGAGATTGCCTTCGTGAGTGCGCCGTGCAAATCGTGCACCGAAATCCAGCCCGAAATCGCCACCCGTGAACCTGTGAGCCCGACACAAGAATCTCGCCGGACCGCTGGCACGTGGCCGCGACCGGCTTCCCCGCGAACCCCGAGCCCCGACTATTTGTGAGCCCCAGAAAGGCCTTGCCACGGCGCTTCTGGATGAGCCGTGAATCTTACGATCAAGGTGGGATCTGTATCGTCCCTATTTTCACCTCCTGCGCTGCGAGAAACCCTGCTAATTGTGTCTAGGTGGGACCGGCAGCCGCCGAGTCCGTTGGAGCCTGAGACGTGGAATACCATTGACACTAGATCATAGAGATATCCTAGACCCACCCGGGTCGTTTTTGCGTGTTTTTGTGTCTCGCATCGCTTGCATTTTCACCCTCTCTGCCCTGAATATCGGAACCCCCGACCCCACGCGCTTCCGCGAACGGTCAAGGCCCGATACCGTTGTTTTTACCCTGCTCATATTTGAGTTTCTCGTGTGCGCGTGTTCGTGTGATTCGTCCGTGCATGTAGAAGTGGTCCCTGTGAGACCCACGCTCTACGTAGGGTGCGCAGAATCACCGCGCACGCCGCGTTATTTCAACCGCCGCCGAGCTACGGTTCGCCGTACGCCGTGGTTTTTCAATCTTTGCTGTATTTTGTGTTCGTCCGATATTATCCCGCTCCGCATTACCGTTCCTGCTAGTCGATCGGGTGAATCGAGCGTCAATCCAGCGCCGTAGCCAGCGTCCCCGTCGAGACGATTGCGCTACGTTTGGTGCGCAGGGATCGCCCGCTGTCCCCACCGCGCACTGTCGTAGATCCACCGTTCGCTGTGCAATACGGCTGACGTACCCTGTACCGTTCCCCTCCGTCCCCTCACTGTCCGCCTGCCCCTTTTCCAGTCGAGTCGAGCGGCCGACGTGTAAGGGGCTGTCCACATATTACGTAACGCTATATGGTACAGTGCGTACGTAGGCTTCCCTATACTACTCTATAGAATTTAGCGTTACGTAATATGTGGACAACCCCTAAATAATAGATTATAATTTGTAATCGCGCCTCTAGCCTGATCTTTTTTCTATCCTCGGAATTGCCTCGAATTCCGAAGGGATTGTTCTAGCCACCATGTCTAGTTGAATGAATACGTTTTATTGATTGTTCACCATATCACAAGCGTCTACTATCTTCGCCCCTACGTTCCCCTCTACCAACCACTGCAGCTAGCCTCCTTCTCTTCCTACCCCTATTTCCTACCCCCTATCCCCGCGGAAACGTGGCGATTGGTTCCCGTAAGGAACCTGGCGCCCAAACTCTTCTTTAGTTAATTTTAAGTTCCGTACATCCACGTTGGGTGTCGCTTCTTTTGCTAACATTGTGGACGGGGTTGGTTTCCAAACAACCCCGAAAGCGTGTTACAGGGTATTTATGTGTGATTATACTTCGGGTTTCGTCCTCAAGATTACAATGTAGTATCGCTACTCCGACCTACTAATGCAACGTTTTCAGAGTTCTTTAAAAAGTGCGCCCTTCTTGAGGTGGCGCCACCGTCCCCATATCTCATAATGTTTCTTCGTGCCGAAGGTGCCACACGCCGGAGCGTCCCCCGTAAGTATTTTATGGTAATTTGAGATTCAGATCACGGGAGACCGCAGAAAAAGCGATCCCTGAGTCCTAGGACCCCGTCAAAGAAGACGGGTGAGTCAGAAGAAGGATGGAAAAGCCGGAGGTGTCAAAAGATAACGGTTCAGTGCAACCTAACCTTACTTTCAACACCTCGAGCCAACAATTTCAGACGGTCGGGCTTATACCTATGAAGGATAAGATGAAGACCGTTCTGTAATCACGGCTGGGCTTACACAAGGGCTAAGACAAAACCGGTGCTGTTGACAGTCGAGGTTATACGAGAGATAACACGTGTACTGATCATTCAATACAGTCAAGGTTGTGCGAGACATAACCTCTGAACAGATCAACCCAAACAACAGAGACAATGCTCTCTTTTTTCAAGGCAGGTCCTTCATTGTTGTTACACCGGACGTATCTATTTTTAGCACTGCGCTCGCAGTAGCGCTAGGAGAGAGACGAATCTCTCACTCCCAAAGCGAAGTCAAGGAGTGGACTCAAAGACTGAACAGGACCGAACGGTTTAGCGCTGCAACCCGGGAGAGCTACGACATCAACGATGCTCTCTCACACGAAAAGTCTCTGACCGTGATCCAAAGGACCGATCAATCAAGCGCTGCTGTCTAATGAGCACTAGGACAAAGTCGATGCTCAGATTAAAAAAAATCGAAATAAGGACACATTCAATCGATTTCAAAGCTGTGCTAGTGCAAGCGCTAAGAGATGGTGATGCTCTTACACCCCATCAGGGGATCCCCAACTGACGGTCAACATGACCAATCTATGAAATTTTTGATCAGAAAAATTTACTGCGACGGCCGGGAATCGAACCCGGGTCTCCCGCTGCCTATCCGGGGACTGACACCACGAGACCACCATGCTCGCCCGCAAATTCTTCTGATCATAGACTATATCAGTGCGCTTCTTGTAATTGAAGGGAAGGATCTTGTCGGCACTACACTCAAATTTGAACTTTGCAGGCAAAGTCGTGTACTCCTTTCTCACCAAATGACCAATCTATATTCAGTCTGAGCTTACAGAATTAAAAACCGAACCGAAGCTTCCATTTCTTATCAGGAAAACCAAAAACTGGTGGACTTGGGGCAATGACGGAGAAACTGTTTTGCCAAAGCATCCGAGAGCTTCTGAGCCATACCCGAAGGGTAGAACAAGCTAATCAAACTCTGAAGGTGGGGTAACAGCAGCAATGACCTGGTTGAACTGGGGTTCTCCGAGCAAGCTATCTGGAGAATGGAAAACAAGAATTGATTTCAGTAGTCAATTTAATTACAACAGCTCCTGTCGAGGGTGATAAACTCTCCGCCAATATGTTGAAAACCTAGAGTACTCTCAAGTTACTCAGACCCTGACTCTTGAGTCGACCCATCTTCATGCTCACCCTAATATCAACTGGTCGAGTCATAGATTGATACATTATTGATTAATTAGATCTTGGTATGTTACAAGAAGTTCAAATATTTATGTTGAGGCCTCTCACTGAAGGAGAGAGGAAACAATTCTCAGAAACCAGTATTAGAACGATTTTTCAAAGATATTGGAAATTACTGTATTCTCCAAAGACCAGCTGAGGAGGAGATAATGATCTGTAGAGGATGTGTGAACAGATTTGAAGTTGAGAAGGATGACGGTAGACTTATGAGAGGCTTGGATAAGTAAACTTGGACTTGAAATTTGGATAACTAGCAGGAACCGAGTATAGTTACCCTGATAGGAATTGAAATGAAATAATACTTTGGTGAAACCTCTATACACATATGCCTAGAAGCTAATATACAGTTGTTAATGAACAGGCCTATAGGTATAACATACTATGTGTACCTTACCAGCAGTCAGGTAAAGGAAGATTATTGAAGTTTGGGCCATTATACAGACACTGAATGAGCACATAGCAATGTGAAGTTTTTTCCTGGGTCCAAAACTAGACAATAGCAACAGATTCACCACCAATGTCAAGAATCTGATCAAGTCATTGTATTTGAGGATAGCCGGCTAGTACAGTTCTCTAGTTACGTTTGGTTACTGTAGAGCTCAAAGAAGATGAGCTTGTTCCCCAAGAGAAAAGAGTCGAAAATACTCAGCTGGCTCTTTATATTAAGGACGTTGCCTAGTGAGCCAGCGCGGGAGAATTTGGCTTCCCGCGTGAAAGTGGAGGGGATAACGGTTGGGACCGACTCCCGGGGCTACGACGGAGTAGGGATAGGCGCTCGGGATTGGCTGCTCTGGGCGGAAAAATCGCGATTTCTGCCTCGGCTCATACAAGTTTTCTCGCTAGTCTTATGTACGATTGTATTGATTTTGGGCTCAAATTGAAGGTAAAGGATGCATCTATGTCGTGACGTAGCCCGATTTTCCAATAAATGTCTAGTCTTCGCTGCAGCAGGTCGCAAAATATGCCTACTTTCGACAACGGTTTTTGGAAAATTTAAAACGAAATTCCAAAATCGGCCTACGTCACGACATAGATCCTTCTTTTGTCTTCAAAATGCTTCAAAGAGAATTGCGATATCTTTAATGACATCGTAGATAAATTCAATATAGTGAGAGCCTGTATGCGCGGGGGTAGGCAACGTCCTTAAAACCTATGACGCCTAGAATTGAGGCTGCGAATCTAACTTCTTCGTTTTCACAAACGAAATTACTTCTGGAGCTGATTGATAAAAGCTTGAAATTGATAGCTGCTTCTCCTAGCAAATATTGATAATAACTCAGAATTTCACTGAGTATCATGTTCACAATACTGGATCATGAATGATCGAATTCGATCGAAAACGGGTACACGTACTCAGTATTACTGGAACGTATTCTGCGGGTCCAAAATGCCAGGCATCAGATCTACTGCGTACGAGGTGCTCAGTTAGAGTTGACAATTTGACAATAATTGTGTCCACATACATGGAGTGATAAAATTTATCGAACTATTTAATTACAACTATTTCCTGCCCTCAACGGGATAAAAACTAGGTTGTAGCAACTTCGAAGAAAAATAAATGAAAATTCGCAAACGTGTTGTATATGGGGCTGTCCACGTCAATTCACCTAGGCTCGTGACCGCAACTTTTTTGATTTGCTTAATAATTTTTTCTATTGTTGTACTTGCTCTAAAACATTTTTCTGAATTTTTTCAGATTTTTGAAAAAATCCCTTTTTAAGTTATGATTTTTTTTCGACCGAAAAAAAGGACCATTTTTAAAAATCTGAAAAAATTCACAAAAATCGTATGATTAACGTAAAACAGTTTCTCGATCGCGAAAATGTGGGCCGAATTTTTCTTATATTTTTTTAACCTGATGCAAACTTTTTTTGTGATGGGGACCAGTACAGCGTGATTCAACAAATTCTCCATACTCCAATAATAATTTATATCCTATCCGAAGTTCATTGCACATCGAAAAATGGACTTTTTCAGAAATCAGTTGTCGTAAGGTTTCAGGCACACGGTTGATCCGATTATGTCGCTCGACATCTCAGTTTCTTCGGAGAGCAATTCTTCATCGTGTGAATGAGGGTAATTGAAGAGCAAAATTTTGGGGGCAAGTTATCAGCAAAAGAGTTACTGAATTATCGCTAAATCTCGATAACTGACCATAACTTGTCACAGAATTTTTTTTTTCAGTTTCCCTCATTCACATGATGAAGAATTGCTCTCTGAAGGAAATGCGACGTCGAGAGATGTAATCGAATTAACCGTGTGTCTAAAACCTCACGATACGTGATTTTTAAAAAAGTTAATTTTCCGACGTATAATGAACTTTGGATAAGATATTAATGATTTCTGGAGTATGTAGAATGTGTTGAATCACGGTGTACTGGTCCCTTTAGACCGAATCCATTTCAAATCGGGCAGGCTGGAAATCGTGATGTCACGGAATTTTTTCAAATTGAAATATGTTGTTGTTTGATGAAGAAAAAGCGACCCGTATTTTTTTGTTTTGGAAAAAAAAATTTTGCTACGAAGTTACGGCTATTTGAACATTTAATCGTGCGCTACCAAAGTTCTTGAAAGAGGAACACTTTTTTTCTTAATAACGCTATATCTGCGGAACGGATCATCGCAAATACTTCATCTTGGTCTCATTTTGTAGAGTTTTTCGCACTGTTTTGGAATTCGAAGAAAAATTTGAGGATTTTTGAAAATTGACGGAATGACGTTCATTTTTCGAAAATTAGGGAAACCCGATTTTCTCGAAAAGTGATTTTTTTATTTTCTCAAAAATTTCACACAATATGTGGGGTGATACGACGGATATATCCTATGAGTTTCATCGCTGCTAAAACACTGCTTCATAACGAGAAAAAAAAATTTCGTGCGTCACTGAAATTCGTCAATTTCTGTGCTGGTGTCTACTTTGTGAGCATCGTTGAGATGTGTACAGATTTTTCGATCCAAATAATATTACCAAAACTTGATACATACGTACCTGAGGGAGTAAATGACCAAATGCCGTATGATGTATAACATCGTAGACCGAATATTGATCTGCTAATAAAGACTATCACGAAAAAAATACAAAATTAAAAATCAGGGATTTATTTTAGTAATAACAATATCGTATAATAATATTGTTGAGTATGCTTCTATTTTCGTGGTATGGTGTATAGACCGAATCCATTTCAAATCGGGCAGGCTGGAAATCGTGATGTCACGGAATGTTTTCAAATTGAAATATGTTGTTGTTTGATGAAAAAAAAGCGACCCGTATTTTTCTGTTTTGGAAAAAAAAATCTTCCTACGAAGTTACGGCTATTTGAACATTTAATCGTGCGCTACCAAAGTTCTTGAAAAAGGAACACTTTTTTTCTTAATAACGCTATATCTGCGGAACGGATCATCGCAAATACTTTATCTTGGTCTCATTTTGTAGGGTTTTTCGCACTATTTTGGAATTCGAAGAAAAATTTGAGGATTTTTGAAAATTGACGGAATGACGTTTATTTTTCAAAAATTAGGGAAACCCGATTTTCTCGAAAAGCGATTTTTTTATTTTCTCAAAAATTTCACACAATATGTGGGGAGATATGACGGATATATCCTCGAAGTTTCATCGATGCTAAAACACTGCTTCATATCGAGAAAAAAAATTTTCGTGCGTCACTGAAATTCGTCAATTCCTGTGCTGGTGTCGACTTTGTGGGTTTCTTTGAGATGTGTACAGATTTTTCGATCCAAATAATATTACTAAAACTTGATACATATACGTACCTGAGGGAGTAAATGACCAAATGCCGTATGATGTATAACATCGTAGACCGAATATTGATCTGCTAATAAAGACTATCACGAAAAAAATACAAAATTAAAAATCAGGGATTTATTGTAGTAATAACAATATCGTATAATAATATTGTTGAGTATGCTTCTATTTTCGTGGTATGGTATACAGTGGGGTATAGGGGATCAAATGTTGAAATGCAACAAAAATGTGAACGGGACAGAAATGCGTGCGAAACGAAAGTAACAACAATGCGGATGAAAAAAGTTTGCAAAAGACAAAAGATGAGAAAAGAAGAAAAATGGAAAAAGATTATGGATGGTCGATGTGCCAGATTGTGACCGATCCAAATGTATGGTTAATCGATTTGTCAGGATTAGATTTTGTTTAAACTTTATTTTAAGAGAATTCGAGTCAAAATGCGACAGATACAAATATCCCGAGTAGAAATTTCGGTCAGGCCACAATCAGGGCATGATCAAGCAAACCTTACCACCTGATCAGGTGCTTATTAGGCTGCCTGGTCAGGCCCTGATCAGTAATGTAACGCGAAATTCTAGGATTACGGCCAGGCCCTGATCAGGTTCTATAGCCAGGCTCTGATCAGTATTTTACAGCCAGGCCCTGATTAGGTTTGTTGATCAGGCCCCGATCAAGCTTCCTGATCAAGCTTCCTGATCAATCCCTGATCAAGCCCTGGTCATATTTGTGGATTTGTGTTTGTATCATCCGATGCTACAAAAATAAAGATTAAATAAAAATTTTATGGGTTGAGTAAGCTGAACCACTCATACTCGGCCGCATACCAACGCTAGAACGCAATTTCACTTCAGAAAAACTTCGCATTGTTTCGACCTAACCGGGTTTCGATCCTGGACCTATCGCTCGCGCGCATTACTAATCGCACGCCCTACCTACTACGCTAAACTACTTATTAGATATTGTGAAAACTTTGATCTACTAATAATAAGAGCTTCGAATATATTTATCTAAATGATTATCCTGCGTGCTTCCGGCAGGTTAAAAGTGTACCAAATAATGGTTGATTCTTAATGAATCACACATTTCACACTGTGGCATGAAACCCGTAATAAAGACAGCCTGATGAAGACCTGATCCGGGGCGTGGCAGGCTTGCCTCAGTAGGGGATGCTTGATACCAACCTGAACAGGGACGCAACAGGCGCGCTGCACTTTCTAGTATCATGTACTCTGGAAGCCAATCTGACCAAGGGTCCAACAGGTAAACCTCGGTAATTGTCGCCTGATAGCATCCTGATCAGGGGCCCAACAGGCAAACCTTGGCAAGTGTTGCCCGATAGCATCGTGATCAGGGGCCAATCAGGCATACCTTGGTAAGCGATGCCTGATAGCGTCCTGATCAGTGGCCCAACAGGCAAACCTTGGCTAGTGTTGCCTGATAGCATCCTGACCAGGGGCCAATCAGGCACACTTCGGGAAGGGATGCCTGATAGAATCCTGATCAGGGGCCCTACAGGCAAACCTCGGCAATTGTTGCCCGATAGCATCCTGATCATGGGCCAATCAGGCACACCTCGGGAAGGGATGCCTGTCAGCTCCTGTCCAGGGGCCCAACAGGCATACCTTGGCAAGTGTTGCCTGATAGCATCCTGATCAGGGGCCCAACAGGCAAACCTTGGCAAGTGTTGCCTGATAGCATCCTGATCAGGGGCCCAACAGGCAAACCTTGGCAAGTGTTGCCTGATAGCATCCTAATCAGGGGCCCAGCAGGCAAACCTTGGCTAGTGTTGCCTGATAGCATTCTGACCAGGGGCCCAGCAGGCAAACCTTGGTAAGTGTGGCCTGAAAGCATCCTGACCAGGGCCATATCAGGAGTGCCCCTGTTAGGGATACCTGATGGGACCCTACTCAGGACCACAGCAGGTTTGTCTTACTCAGGACCGCCTGAACAAAGCTCAATCAGGGCCTGATAGCACATCAGGCTAGCCCTATCAAATTTCTACTCGGGATATTTATTATATTATTATTATACTATTATATTATATTTTTTATAGATATAGTATTTAATATTATGTAGTTATGATCATATTATTATTGTACGATATTGTTATTACTACAATAAGTCCCTGATTGTAAATTTTATATTTTTTTCGTGGTAGTCTTATACATCATACGGTATTTGGCCATGTACTCCCTCAGGTACGTATGTATCAAGTTTAAGTAATATTATTTGGATCGAAAAATCTGTACACATCTCAACGACGCTCACACAGTAGACACCAGCACAGGAATTGACGAATTTCAGTGACGCACGAAATTTTTTTTTCTCGATATGAAGCAGTGTTTTAGCATCGATGAATCTCATAGGATATATCCGTCGTATTACCCCACATATTGTGTAAGATTTTTGAGAAAATAAAAAAATCACTTTTCGAGAAAAACGGGTTTCCCTAATTTTCGAAAAATGAACGCCATTCCGTCAATTTTCAAAAATCCTCAAATTTTTCTTCGAATTCCAAAAGAATCCGCGTGGATTCACCCAGATTTGTGTTTTTTGTGGAGGCTGAAACTTTTTTTAGGGGTTCTTTGGCGTATTTTAAGCGACCCGTGTCCGAGGGTTTTGCCCGAAAATTTGCTGAAGGACCGTATTTATTCATTTTAAATTTGGCGAGAAAATCAGTCTTTTTAAAACGAATTTCAGAAAGACTGCTGTAAAATTGAGCCAAATGGACTGATTTTGACTTTTTTTTTCAAAATATTCAGAATTTCCTCACCTTTCAGGTCGCACCTATAGTTTTTGATTTTATTGCGATGCGAGTTCACAATTTTGAAAAAACTGAAAAGATTCGAAAATTTTCAAGTCAAAATATCTCAAAACACCACATCTTTTTTTTCGCTCGTTTTTTTTATATGATTTTGTACATGAACAGTACTAACTTCTTCGAAAGCGGCATCCCCAGTACTTTTTTTAAACGCAAGATATAGCCGATTTTCGAAAATAACAGGTTTTTTTTGGCCTTTTTCGCCGTTTTCACGTGTTGTATCGAGTTTGAATATTGAATACGCTTCAAAAGTCATAGCTGTGATATCTACATTACATTTTAACATTTTATAAATATGAAACACGAATTTGAATTAACCACAACCCGCTACCAGAGTCCTACTTGAACGAAAAATGTTTCAAAATAAACATTTCAGATACGTTAATTTTTCAATAAAAACCACAATTACTTCTCATGTTTCTTGAACTTTTTCTTCATAATCATATAGGTCTACACTCTCACGAATTTGTGATGTATTTGCCGCTGACTGATTTCACACCGAGAGAATAATCTAGCGAGATCAACCGAAGTCTACTCGGAATTACCGAAGTGGTTTAAAAGGTCTCTCGTCGGTTCTATGCTTCAAGCGAGAGCAAGCGAAACAGAGATACCTGTTAGCGGTGCGCGCGTAGTGCAGTTAATATATTTATTTCACTCCGTGCGTAAAGCGTGACTTTTCGCACGCAAGTGTGCGTATAATCGGACTTTACCTGCGTTTGTGATATAAAATTTTTTTCGATATATGTGCGAAAGTTGTTTTTCTACTCGTGAGATTGTCACCCTCGCTTTGCTCGGGCGACAAACCTCCCACTCGTGCCAAAACAAACCTTTCGCACTTGTATCGAAATATACTATTCTCTCACACTCTTCCTCACATTAAACATAGAATCAAAAGGCTTTCCTCCGATAACTACAACGAATGACTTCGGTTGATCTCGCTAGATTATTCTCTCGGTGTGAAATGAGTCAGGAGCAAATACATCACAAATTCGTGAGAGTGTATACCTATATGATTATGAAGAAAAAGTTCAAGAAACATGAAAAATAATTGTGGTTTTTATTGAAAAATTAACGTATCCGAAATGTTTATTTTGAAACATGTTTCGTTCAACTAGGACGCTGGTAGTGGGTTGTGGTTAATTAAAATTCGTGTTTCATATTTATAAAATGTTTCAATATAATGTAGGTATCACAGCTATGAATTTTGAAGCCTATTCAATATTCAAACTCGATGCAACACGTGAAAACGGCGAAAAACGCCAAAAAAACTGTTATTTTCGAAAATCGGCTATATCTTGCGTTTAAAAAAAGTACTGGGGATGCCGCTTTGGGAGAAGTTAGTACTGTTCATGTACAAAAACATATAAAAAAACGAGCGAAAAAAAAGACGTGGTGTTGTGAGATATTTTGACTTGAAAATTTTCGAATCTTTTCAGTTTTTTCAAAATTGTGGACTCGCATTGCAATAAAATCAAAAACTATAGGTGCGACCTGAAAGGTGAGGAAATTTTGAACATTTTGAAAAAAAAAATCGTCAAAATCAGTCCATTTGGCTCAATTTTACAGCAGTCTTTCCGAAATTCGTTTTAAAAAGACTGATTTTCTCGCCAAATTTAAAATGAATAAATACGGTCCTTCAAAAAATTTCCGGGCAAAACCCTCGGACACGGGTCGCTTAAAATACGCCAAAGAACTCCTAAAAAAAGTTTCAGCTTCCACAAAAAACATGGCCGGAAAATCTGGGTGAATCCACGCGGATTCGGCCAATCATAATATAATAACAATAACAATAATAATAGTGGAAAATCCGGAAATGTGGACAATAATGAGAGAAAAGGCGGAAATGTTGATGACAACAGTAAAAAGTACGAAAAAAATGGTAATAATAATAGGAGAGGAGGCGGAAATGTTGATAACAATAGTAAAGAAGACTGAAATGTTGATTGATTTATTCCTTTCTCGCAAATCTCGCAAAAATCCGAACATCCGAACATCCGAACATCTGAACATCCGATCACGTACTTTACTGTTTTATATGAATATGATTCCTATATTCGACGGGAAAAACATCCCCTTGAAAGATTTCTTACAGAACGTACGAAATGCTGCGATCGACATACTGCAACAATGCAAATCTACGTTCATTAGAGAAATACTAACTAAACTTAAGGGTGCAGCGCGCGACAGCACCTACGAAGAAGCATTTACGACAGTAGACGACCTGATTAGACATTCAAAATATAGATTCGCGTCAAACAAGAACCATGGTTATTACCAACGTGAGATCGCAAATAGCCGAATGAAAAGGGGACGATTCGGTCCAAAATTTTTATGATCGGTTAAAAATCTTACTCGGTGCGGCGCGGATTAGTTTACGGGAAATATTCGGAGCAGATTCGGAAGAGATGTTAAAATTGGTCCATGACAGTGCGTTACGAGCATTTATCCGAGCTTTACCTAGTGACCTAGCGAGGCTCGTAGTTGGAGATAAGCCAACATGCCTACACTGAGAAAAAGAATTCGTTGAATTGACCAAATGCATTCATTTCGCCGCCCGTAACCGCGGCATTTACTTGTGTCAATTCATTGGCAGTTGATCCAACAAAATTTTCTTGGATGAACTGCCAATGAATTGACACAACTGGATGCTGCGGTTACGGGCGGCGAAATGAATGCATTTAGTCAATTCAACGAATTTTGTTCTCAGTGTAAAAGACGCGTTAAAATCGGCAGTGTCGTTGGAAGAGTTAATGAGGGACGGAACTATCGGAGACCGAGAAACCACAAGACCCGCCTTCGCGAGATAACCCTCACCCAACTATACAAGATTTGATGGAAGTTCGCGTGAATATAAAAATTATTATGTCGCGAATAATTGTAGAGATCCCTCACCTGACGAATCGAAAGGCACATTGCGCTATCAGAATCATTGCTTATGGTGCCACGGGCCGTGCCCTTGTTGTCGGTACTGAAACCGAACGAAAGTCGGAAGCCAACCAACACCTAATATTACCGAGGAGGAAAGTAAACTTGACAGGTTATTAGAAAAACTCGTGACAACTGGTCCTAGACACCGCCCAGGCTCGCCTAGGTTCACACCAAGGTCTAACAATCCAGATCGAGGACTGTTTGACCCAAATCCATCGAACGATCGAGGGAATTGGAAACGAATCGAACAGGGAGCGCGATCTCGATCCCCATCCCCTTACAACTCTAAGACTAGCGAGACTTTAAACTCCAAGTCGACCCGACGAATCGACGCACCGACGGGCCATGCGACGACAGAGCGTCAAGCGACGGTAAGATTCACGACAACGGACGACGAGTCCTATCGTGCGGAGGAGACACAGAAGCGCCAGTCATAAAGATCAAGTCACCGGAATTGAAATCAGGAAACGGATTTTTCTTAGTAGATACCGGAGCGGATATAAACCTGATAAGAGCAAAATCCTTAGACCCAGACGTGCGAGTATTTGTAAAAAACTCCGTTTTAATATCAGGAATAACTACCGAACAATTAGAGACATTAGGTAGCGCGAAAGTAACATTACAAGGACAAGCTCACGTCTTCCAGGTGGTCAGATCAGATTTTCCAATAATATGAGACGGAATCTTAGGAAAAGAATACCTAAGAAAAGCAAAAGCCGAAATCTCGTTTCATCACAACACGGTAGTGACCAAATCTGAACCAATCAGACCGCTTAGATTTGAAGGCGAAGAATCAGACCCTGAACTTAACATCAAACCGAGTAACCGTATTTTTAAAATAAAGGCACGAACCAGGCAAGTTATCGCCATAGACGTTAAAAATACGAATCTGAAAGAAGGGTATTTACCACAGATACCCTGCGGTAATCAGTTGTACATAGGTGAAGCAGCCGTTAAAGTCAAATCAGGCGCGTGCCATGTACTAGCGATAAATACTTCCGATGAAGATCGAGAAGTCGAAGTAGAACCGCAAGAGTTGATACCTTTTGAGTATCACAATTGTGCAGAAAAACTTGGATACGACTCAGATTCTGGCGAAAAACAACCACCACCAATAACAACAGGTAGGTTTGGAGAAACTTCATCTAAATTACGTTTAGATCATCTGAACAAAGAGGAGAAAAATCACGTGTTAAACTTGATTGAGGAATTTTCACAAATTTTTCATTTGCCGGGAGACAAATTAAAATTCACACCGGTAACTAAACATCGCATTCCAACTAAAGACGATGTACCAATTAACATGCGATTCCCTCCTGTTCACAAGGACGAAATTAAAAGACAAATTGGTTTGAAAATTGAGAACAATATCATAATGCCGTCGAAATCGCTGTATAATTTGCCGGTGTGGATTGTACCCAAAAAACCAGATTCCAAAGGGATCCTGAGGTGGCGGATGGTTATGGATTATCGCGAACTAAACGACAAAACAATCGGAGACGCGTACCCTTTACCTTACATCACTGATACATTAGACCAACTGGGCGGAGCCATGTATTTTTCGATTTTCGACTTAGTCAGCGGATTCCAACAAATCGAAATGGCGTTTACAACACCAAACATCAGGTGTTACGCGGAAAGACCGTAAAGAGCACGAAAATAAAATCCGACGATTGTTTTCTCGTTTAGCCGATGCAAAATTAACTTTACAACCCGACAAGTGCGACATTTTGCGAACCGAGATTGCCTACTTGGGCCATGTAATTAGTCGCGACGGAGTTAAGCCGGATCCCAAAAAGGTCAGAGCTGTGAGGAAATTTCCCCGTCCTAAAACATCCAAAAACGTGCGACAATTCTTGGGACTGGTCGGATATTACCGTAAGTTCATCAAAAATTTTGCGCGTAAGGCTAGAGCCCTAACGACACTATTCAAAAAGAACGCAAAGTTCGTTTGGGGTAAAGAACAACGCAAGAGTTTCAGATTATTGCGGAAGGCCTTATGCACAGGACCGATATTACAGTTTCCAGATTTTGCGAAACCTTTTAAAGTAACAACAGACGCATCAGATTACGCGATCGGAGCAGTCCTCAGTCAAGAAGTTGATGGCTGTGACCTGCAGCTTTAATCGATGCTGAGTAAAATTATGTTTAGCTGTTTTGTACGCAGTTTTGCATTTTAGACCGTATTTATACGGAAGGAAATTTGCTCTGGTTAGCGATCATGAACCATTAAAATGGATCAATTCAGTCGATGATCCAGGACAGCGACTTTTACGTTGGAGATTTAAACTCGCGTGAAATTACGAGTATGAGTTGGAACACAAACCGGGAAAACTCAACGGAAATGCAGAGGCGTTGTCTAGAAATCTGGTTAGGAGTGACCAATCGTCGAGTTCTTCGGGTTATAGCGATAGTTCGGACGAAAATTCTTCCGACAGTGAATCAGAGTCAGATGAAGAGCGAGTACTTTCGGTAGAATCATTGCCAACTTTTTCAAACTTTTAAAAATTAATAGAGTCAAAAGAAATTAAAAATCCGGACGTTGTGGAGGTCCACGAAGATCTTTTCAATTTGAACGACAATTACGCACATGCCATTTCTACAGACTTCGGTCTAGGAGCTGGCATAGCATTAGAATTCAGAAACAGGTACGGAGTACCTGAAGAACTCAAAAACCAGGCGAAATTGCATGGAATAGCGAAACAAGAGTTACCTGATAGGAATGTCTGTCATTTAATGACCAAACATCAGCGCAGTGGTAAACCAACGTGTGAGGACATGTATCTGACTCTGATTAATCAGAGGAACCAATTAGAGGCAGATAACGTAAGATCGATTAGCATGCCAACGATTGGTTGTGGTCTGGATAGATTACCCTGGGGTAAAGTACGCGCGATGCTGTGTTTGATTTTCAAAAACACCGGAATTAAAGTCACAGTAGTTAAGATTGCTAAGGTAAGATGACGAAAATATTGGTATAGAGATTGAAGCGCAAAACAACAAGAGCAGTAGTGAAGAGTTAGACGACAATGTTTTCACCTTTAGACCCCCTGTAAACCTTAGAGATTTACATGAGACTGGTGAGGACAATACCATCGACCTAAGGGAACTCAATGAAATACGAGAGTCTATCGGTCGTTGTGCGGAATTAGTAACAAGGCCACAGAATTATACGAAGCTGAACAGTAAACATTATCGACGGTCCACAATAGAACACTGCGTGAAATAAAATTCGTGAAGATTAAATGAAGCACAACGATCAGCTTTTCACTGAATTACTATTACGTATTTTCAATGTACATATTTCTTATCAGCCGTTATAAATGAACGATGTCGTAAATATAAAACATGTTACAAATTCCCATATCTATATTTTATCAGGCAACAAAATTTTAGCCGTACGTCGCATTTGAACCCCTTTTTATGTATATGAATGGATATCAAGACATCGAATTAAATCGTACTGAAAACTATTACGAAAATTCTTTTATACTCGTTTCTATTTGATCATTTCCGGATCGTCGTTTTCCAATTAGTTTTCTATACGCAGTGTTGTAAAGTACCTAGGTACAAGTACCTTTTTTTGTACCTAGGTACAAATTTCAGTACCTATACCTGTACCTAGGTACTTTTCAGGAGTCCCTGTACCTATTTTGTAGGTAAAATTCAAGGTACTTTACTCATGTGAAAACACTGTGAAAATGTTCGTCCATTTTCGAAGCGCCAACAATGACGGTGACTAATTTCATACGCCCAGCACCACCTATTGGAATTCATTTTTTTTTTTTTTTTAAACAAAGGGGGTTGAAACCCATCAAACTAGACTAAATTTTCGGGGCCTTATCGGTTTTCGGTTTTTGACAAACCCCCGTATAACAGAATGGCAGCCGTTTTGAACGAAAAACAATTGTTTTATTTTCTATTTCCTTTGCTTCAACGGCCGGAAAACATATTTTTAAATCAATTTTTCACGAAAAAATGCTGCGTTATGGCCTCGCAATAGTATATTACGCTACGAGGGCAGAAAATTGAATTTCCTGCACTGCACATGATATAATGCCCGAGGCGAAGCCGAGGGCATCATATCGCGCAGTCCGGGGCTTTAAAACTGCTGCCCGCGTGGTGTATATTATTTTTCTTCGTGCCCGGTCGAAAGTACGCTGACTAATTTAATTTTTATACCGATTTATACGTTTTAACAAGTGTTGATGCCTGCCCGACTTTGCAGGCACGAGCGCAGCAAGTGCTGCTGGTCGGGGGCAAGCATCAAATAGATCGAATAAAACGTCAAAGCCAGTTTTGAGGTTATATCTCAAGCGAGAGTAACGTCGAGAGCAAGAGTAACAGAAGTTTGCGATTCTGGCTGGCGCACAGTGGTCCGAAATCCCGAAAAAGCGGACATAATTCCGAATTCAGGCGAAAGTCTGTACTCGGGGGTTTTCGGGGTCGCTCAATACGAGTTCGAAGTCAAAATTTCCGAAAACAAAACGGCGGATCAAAAACGGTGAAAAATTTTTTCAAAAACCTGTTGGATTCGGGCGAAAGTCTGTACTCGGGGGTTTTCGGGGTCGCTGAATATGAATTCGAAGTCCGAATTTCCAAAAACAAAATGGCGGACTCAATACGGACGGGTACTTTTTGGAGAGTCGATTTGATTTGCACGGAATACATTTTTAGGAGTCTTCAAGGCTGCTGATGATAAATATAGAGTCTAATTTCGAAAATCATGATTGCAAAAAATTGCATGGAACATTTTTCGGACACTCGACATATGAAGGTTTGGGAAGAAGAAGTTTGGGATAAAATAATCAATTCCTATTATAATGATACTGAACATTTATTTAGATATGATTTCACGATGTCTATCTCTACTGATGCAACTATTACTATACAACGTCTTACTCGCTATCAAACGCATGCGGTGGAAAATCATTGTCATCTTTAGATTCATCGCTTTCCGTATCAATCGAAGGAATCTGACTTGATTCCGCAACTGAAGGTTGAATCAATAGTTCAAACGCATCTGCGGTCAACGATTTCAGTTTCTTAGGAGGAACTTTACTCAAACTACATACTAGTGGATCTGACGTTATCAAAAGTCTGCAAAAAACGTCTTCCATGGTTTTAGCTCGATCACATTTTCGTGAAAAATTTCGCCGGAATTCTTTAATATATTTGTTACACGATTCCTGAGCTTCTTCGGACATTTGTCCGATAGGCAATATCAATGAATCAATAATTTGGGGACCGTGTATCAAAATTTTGTGCACTGTTGTTGGCATGTAATACCACCCATATAGGTCAACAAATTGTCTTGCAGTAATTTCCGTGTAGTCGCGAAATTTGGGTATATTGATTTCGAACCCACAAGAAATCACCTGCAATATCACGTGAAATCGCTTTATCAATACCTCATCAATTCCCGTTATAGAAGCAGACATATCAGAATTTTCGAAAAACCGCCGAGCTGTATTTCCGTCATTGGAAGTTCCGTAGCCTTTTTTCGGTTGATCAACAATAAGCCCTAATTTGTCACGAAAACCTTGTTGTATATTTTTTTTTCTTTTCTCAATTCCTTCTTCATCCTCTTTGCGCGCTTGCCACTTTTTTAAGTCTAATTTGTAAGATACATGCAAGCAGCATTCAAAAAACCGTATCCAAGCATGCAGCGACGATATTCCGAATTTGAAGTAATCTTCATTGTTCGGTCTTTGCAACATCTTGTCGATATCATTGAAATCTTTAGACGTAGCGCCACAAACGTAGCAGCGCATACTTGACGATGTATTCGTAATCGAATTACAAACTTTACCGTCTATCATTGTCAGAACAAGATTGAAATCGATGCTAATTTTTTTCCCGTCAAGTATGGTTTCATAGGGCACAAGGTTTTTTGCTTGCGCTTCGATACAATCAACTTCTGTCCTAGTTGCTTCGGCAGTTTCGTGCAAAAAACTATTCTTATCGGACGACAAGATCTTGGCGACGAAGGACGCGGATTTTTCCAAATAATAACCTGTGGATTGACTTTATCATAAATTTGCAAGGAATCAAGTGAAATAAAAAAATGTTGGCATCCGATTCATTGCCATCTTCGTCGCTGAATTTTTGTTTATAAGTGCTTTGACCAGAAGTGCCATCGCATCCCCATTTGCATATCAATTCTGAATCAGCAAGTTTGTCTTCAGGAAGACTTCTGATAACGTCCGATTGTGCCAATAATAATCGTTCAGCTGTATGATTCAGCAATGCTTGGAGTCCAACTGTAGCTGCACTTCCAGTTATAGAAATTTCTGACTTATCAGGGTAACACTTTTTCTTAGCACCTAATACAGTACTATAAGGCGGCCATCCTTTATAATTTATCTTGGCGGCTGTGGAACGTAGTAATTGATATGTATGTTTCGTCACTCCACCTTCTACAACGAATGATAATACTTCGTTCCCTGTCAACACTCTTTCTGGAACGTGTTCCATAGATTTCCGGTACTTTGATGCGGTCGATGGACTGCCTTCTGAGACATCCCTAATTACCTTCGAAGCCTCTAAATTTCCAGAAGCCCGGAGACCCATCCGTGTAGCGTAGGCCAGTTCTTGGACGCTATATTGTTCGCAAAGCTTGTCTGTCCATCTCCGTTTTGACTTTTCACTCAAATTGTCCCAGCTCGTCGATGGACGCCCGGGCCCCGCTGTGCTTTCCGTAGAAGTCGTCGGACCTTCAATTTCAGTTGTGAAAAATACCGGAACTTTGAGCCAGGTGCCGAATTTTTCGGAAAATCTCTTCTCTGTCCTGTTAGCTTGTTGCCACCTTTTCCTGAATTCGGATACTAATGTTTTTAGGGCATCTTTTTGATTTGGCGGCAAAATGTATGGATGCTCCTGTTTTTTGCAACCTGTGCTTCAATAATTTCAGTGAGCGCATTGATGTTCCCATTTAAGGTGGCTCAAGCACGAAGGCCCGAGTTTTGCGGGGGCTAAAGCAAGGCCCTCTATTTTTCCTCGAAAACGCAAGATTGCCATCATACAGGTACTCGCGATCAAATTATTGATAATTTCGTGCATAAGTTATTAGTTGTGTGCCGGTAAACAAAGACCGTGAAATAAGAATAATTTCATGTTACGATACTGCGTACAGAAGTATGACAACATCGCAACTATCTGTCTCACTCTCTCTAGTGACAGACGGCCGGAGCTTCGATTCTCGCGCATGCGCTCAGCCATCATGATTCTATCCAGCTGCCGAATTTCTACGCGGTCCCATAACCTCTCTGAATTTCAAAGTTTTCGAAACATTGACATTGAATATCTCATAACAGGAGTCGATGACCCCATATTCTATTGTTGAATTTGCAATCCTCGTGATCTATTCGACATTTATCTAGTTTTTCGACATCATCTCTAGCGTAAATATCGAGATATTACCCGGCTCAAGTCTTTCGGCGCGATCCTCCCATAAGCCACGTGTTAAAAAGTCGAATTTCAACAATATTTATCTCTCTTATCTAGTCGATGACCTGGTCTGAGATTTTGCGTACGTGAAGATGAGTACTTTATCTACAATATACTGAAAAATTATTTTTTTCTGTTGCTGAACGTGTTCGTGCTTAACCTTAACTACCAATATTTTTTATGGAATTGTTTTAAATGGTCGTTCTTTCAATTTATCTTTGCGTTTTACAAGTTTTTACAGCTATTTGAAAAAATCGTGAAAAATAAAAATAATGGCACTCACGACCTTCTGCTTTTAACTACCGACATTTTCTTTCGAATTTTTTTTAATGGTCGTTCTTTCAATTTATCTTTGCGTTTTACAGGTTTTTACAGCTATTTGGAAAAATCATGACAAAAAAATAAAAACGGCGCTTGCGACCTTCTGCTTTGAACTACCAATATTTTTTATCGAATTTTTTCAAATGGTCGTTCTTTCAATTTATCTTTGCGTTTCACGAGTTTTTACAGCTATTTGAAAAAATCATGAAGAATAAAAAAAATAAAAATGTCGCTCACGACCTTCTGCTTTTAACTACCAATTTTTTTTATCGAATTTTTTAAAATGTTCGTTTTTTCAATTTATCTTTGTTTTTCACGAGTTTTTACAGCTATTTTATGAAAAAATCATTAAAAATCAAAAACAAGCGGGTTTGGACTGACTTTGAGCCAGCCTTCGAACTTCCCGTTATTTATTTTGTTCTCATCAAGTATTTTGAAATTTGTAAATCAGACCTCAGATTCTTGATCAGCGGTTCAAAAAACCTTCGAGTACAAATTTCCGTAAGATTTCGAATGTTTTTAGTATTTTTCCCAGCAAATCGGACTCGCCATTTTGAATTTCGCTAATCTGACTTCAGATTCGTGATCAGTGACCCAAAAAACCTACGAGTACCAAGTTTCATCCAAATCCAAATGTTTTTAGTTTTTTGCAGCATATCGAATACGCCAAACGAAAATTTTGCAAAACTCACTTCACATTCGTGATCAGCGATCAAAAAAACCATATGGTACCAAATTTCATTGAAATCCGTTGATTCGTTCTCAAGATATCGTCATTTTTGTTGTGTTTTTTAGAATTTTGTTATTCGAATAGTTCAAAAAGTACTAATCCGATCGAAGCCAAAATCTAATCAGTTCTAAGTTGAGAAAAGCCCCGTCGATTGAGCCCAAGTTGATCGAAATCCGACCACGCGTTCTCGAGATATCGCGCGGACAAAAATGTGGTCACGCACATACTGGTGGTGATTTTTTGGACCTCGAAACGTGAAGATTTAGTGAAAACTCAACCTTTCATTTTCGGAGTGATCACAATAACTCCCTTTTTTCTCTGAAAACAGAGAAACGGAAAGTTAAAAAAACCTACGAGTACCAAGTTTCATCCAAATCCAAATGTTTTTAGTTTTTTTTTGCAGCATATCGAATACGCCAAATGAAAATTTTGCAAAACTGACTTCAGATTCGTGATCAGCGATCGAAAAAACCATATGGTACCAAATTTCATTGAAATCCGTTGATTCGTTCTCAAGATATCGTCATTTTCGTTGCGTTTTTTCGAATTTTGTTATTTGAATAGTTCAAAAAGTACTAATCCGATCAAGGCCAAAATCTAATCAGTTCTAAGTTGAGAAAAGCCCCGTCGATTGAGCCCTATCTGATCAAAATCCGCGAACTCGTTCTCGAGATATCGCGCGGACAAAAATGTGGTCACATACACACACACACACATACACACACACACACATACACACGCCACACACACACACCCAGACATCAAACTGAAAATAGTCGGAGGTGATTCTTTGGACACTCGAATGTGGAATTTAGTAAAAACTCGACTTTTTCATTTTCGGGGTGATCTGTGCTTCCTTTTTTCTCTGAAACGGGAAGTTAAAAAATAATAATGGCGCTCACGACCTTCTGCTTTTAACTACCGATATTTTCTTTCGAATTTTTTTTAATGGTCGTTCTTTCATCTTTGTGTTTTCGTTTTACATTTATTTGAAAAGTCATGAAGAATAAAAAAAAAAAATAATGGCGCTCACGACCTTCTGCTTTTAACTACCAATATTTTATGATATTGTTTTGATGGTCGTTCTTTCAATTTATCTTTGCGTTTTACAGGTTTTTACAGCGTAAGAAAAATCATGAAGAGGTAAAAAAAATAATATTGGCACTCACGACCTTCTGCTTTTAACTACCAATATTTTTTTATGGAATTGTTGTTTAAATAGATTTCTTCCAATTTATCTTTGCGTTTCACGAGTTTTTACAGCCATTTGAAAAAATCATGAAAATCAAAAAAATCAGAATAATGGCACTCACGACCTTCTGCTTTTAACTACCAATATTTTTTATCGAATTTTTTTAAATGGTCGTTCTTTCAATTTATCTTTGCGTTTTACGAGTCTTTACAGCTATTTGAAAAAATCGTGAAAAATAAAAGAAATAAAAAATGGCGCTCACGACCTTCTGCTTTTAACTACCAATATTTTTTATCGAATTTTTTAAATTGTCGTTCTTTCAATTTATCTTTGCGTTTTACAGGTTTTTACAGCTATTTGAAAAAATCATGAAGAATAAAAAAAAATAATAATGGCGCTCACGACCTTCTGCTTTTAACTACCAATATTTTTTATGGAATTGTTTTAAATGGTCGTTCTTTCAATTTATCTTTGCGTTTTACAGGTTTTTACAGCTATTTGAAAAAATCATGAAGAATAAAAAAAAAAATAATAATGGCGCTCACGACCTTCTGCTTTTAACTACCAATATTTTTATGATATTGTTTTAAATGGTCGTTCTTTCAATTTATCTTTGCGTTTTACAGTTTTTACATTATTTGAAAGAAAATCGCGAAGAATAAAAAAAAATAATGGCGCTCGTGTAGCGCGAACTTACCATTATTTTTATGGAATTGTTTTAAATGGTCGTTCTTTCAATTTATCTTTGCGTTTTACAGGTTTTTACAGCTATTTGAAAAAATCATGAAGAATAAAAAAAAATAATAATGGCGCTCACGACCTTCTGCTTTTAACTACCAATATTTTTTATGGAATTGTTTTAAACGGTCGTTCTTTCAATTTATCTTTGCGTTTTACGAGTTTTTACAGCTATTTAAAAAAATCGTGAGAAATAAAAAAATCAAAATGGCGCTTACGACCTTCTGCTTTTAACTACCAATATTTTTTATCTAATTTTTTTTAAATCGTCGTTCTTTCAATTTATCTTTTCGTTTCACGGGTTTTTACAGCTACTTGAAAATATCGTGAGAAATAAAAAAATCGTGAGAAATAAAATATCAAATTGGCGCTCACGACCTTCTGCTTTTAACTACCAATATTTTTTATGGAATTGTTTTAAACGGTCGTTCTTTCAATTTATCTTTGCGTTTTACGAGTTTTTACAGCTATTTAAAAAAATCGTGAAAAATGAAAAAAATAATAATGGCACTCACGACCTTCTGCTTTTATCTACCAATATTTTTTATCGAATTTTTTGAAATGGTAGTTCTTTCAATTTATCTTTGCGTCTTACGGGTTTTTACAGCTATTTGAAAAAATCATGAAATATGTAAGGTGAGAGAACTGATACAGAAATACAGGACTCTATCTCTATAACACGTCTATCCCGTACGACAGTCCGAAGCCAACTGTCCTAATCTCTGCTGTCTGCAATGAGGTAAATAAAGGGCTCCGTACAGCGGTAACAACACTGCCAGCACCGGGACTATGTTTCTCTCCTTACACGGCCTCTCCTGACACCGCGGCGTCCACGACCGCTTTTTCAAATATGATCCGGAGATGTCAGTTATGGGAGACGTCACAGGTGACGCTCAGAAGCTACTACTTGCAGTGTGTATCTCAAGTCCCGTCTGAATGATTTGAGACGAATATCCCCGGAACGCCAGTGAACCTTCCCAGCGATCACGGCAGCAATCCGGAATCAGCGAATCTGCTGGTAGTTGACAGATCAACTGGAGACTGTTATCTGCATACCAGATGGCCTAGAACTCAAAAGCCACAAAGTTGCCTCGGAGTCCGCAACCTGGAGACTAACATCGGTTAGCTGGATGACTTTGCGAAGATCATCTGCGAATTAGATGATCCCAAACCCTTCAACCGCGTACAGGACGACCTGGTGGCCATCAACCACGAGCCACCTGCGAATCAAACGACATGGAGACCGTCATCCCGCTAACATACGTAACAAGATCTATTTGGTCGTTAACAACTTTCCTGTTAAAGGAAACGGCATCTTGAGTTCAGGACCTTTTTTCCACGTTCGTAATAACAACAGTACAAATGCAAGCAGAAGTAGTGCTCTATTTAGCGAAACGATTCAACAATATTCGGATTGATATTCTGGATCACATTTATCAATTTCGTCCGTTCATATTTCATGATAACTGATTTTCAGACTCCCGAATCTATTAGGTGCGTGAATTCTTTGAATTTCTATTGACAATTTGATTTTTAGAGTCAAGAATCTAGCTGAAATTCCAAGCCCTTCCTGAATTTCCAGGATTTTCAATAATCTGTGTCAGAGCCTCAAGATCAGCCTGCTAGAGAATGAACGTTGAGTCAAAAAGCAAGGTTCACGTGTCACATACAACAAATTTGATTGTACAATTTATGAGATGAATCTTTGACACACGACTCATGCATAATCCCATCAGCCGATTGAGAGCCCTTTGACACGTTTGACGGCGATCACAACCAATATCACGATTTTTTCTCATCGCAGCGTATGAAATAACTTGATTTTAGCGCTAATGGTATTTTCCACAGTATGGTTCCAATTGCTTCTTAGATCCCAAAAATATGCACTTCGGTTTTTTTTCGTTTTCAACGTTGTGTTTATCCAATCGGAGTGAACGCGAATTGGCGATCACAATTCATTTCAAATCGAGGGGACTCCCACCGGAGAGTCGACATGAGTCAACGTGAAAGGTTCACCCCTATGATCAGAAATCAAAAGCGTGCTCCCTGTAAAGCCATAACAACAACGATACGTAGTTTACCCAGCACATGTTTCAAAATTCCCAAGTAAAACTGGAACACAGGTAAAGCATCCGACATTGCAAGTATTCTGATCAGTGATTAACCAACAAAATTACAACTTGTGCACAACCCTCCTTCAACTAAACAAATGTAACTTTAAATACAATGCTTCTGTATGTATGTACAAAGGAAACGTGATTATTCCTATCGAAGCCAATCCAGAAACCAAAAAACTTTGGCAAAAACATCATATGAGGTCCAGTCAGAATCACTGAAGCTGCACCGATCAGAGCTAGTAACGAAAAGCTAGGCGAGGGTGCCATTTCAGCGAAATCCCTAGTCGCGAATCGCCACGAACTCGCATACGTGACAACCATTAACACCAAACGAACATCTGTTGAGACAAAGAGACCAGCGATGACTTCAGCAGAAGTCTACGAACTCAAGGACAAACATCACATATCCAATCACGAAGTCATCACGAATTCATAATTGACACAAGAAAAATTGACACGCAGAACGATCCTCTAGCAACGGCTCCTGGTCATGACTTTCAACGCCTAGTAACCTAAAGAAAAAGCTTAAGATTCAAATGCTACAACAGAGAGGGTGCAACCTGATCTAGGCTGCCCATGATGAGCCAGCCCTTGAACGTTTCGTCTTTCTGTGCCCAAACAGATATTATTCAATTCGATTTTCAGGATATTTACATTTTACAATAAACTTTCTCTTTTCGTTGGAGACAAAGAAACAAGAAGTCGAAAAGAAGGAGTTGTAGACCTAGCAGCTGGACGCACTAATTCCATCTACCTGGCGACAAACTAGATCATACACATTTAGCAAACCACGTGTACATCTCAAATGTGATGTCTCCACACATCAAGCAATACAGAAAGTTAACAGTACACACGAAAGAAATCAAGGGACAAGGAACAAACCCCTTGATCAAGCGAAAGTCACACTCTTCATCTGTAGCACAACCGAAATCGCGAATTGCCTGAGCAACGTATGGAAAAGAAAAAAAAATTGAGAGAAAACACCCTGTTCATTTGGACTTTCGAACACCAGCTAGCATCCGAAATCTCACGCGTCTTTACGGAGTAGTCT